>SHCU01000200.1:143-36873 GCA_004307685.1 Ceratina australensis | reverse complement strand
TCACTTCTTTTATTATTTATAATAGAAATCACCTAAAATACATCTGAGAAATTTTGCAATATGCATATGTATACTATAAAGAAATATAAATTAGTCGTAATCATTTATCTTATAGTTTAATTAGCTGATGTTATTTTATCGTAACATGATAAATACTTTTAAAGGTACGGAGATACGTGAATACATTTAAATTAAAATTAAGATATATATGCTCCATGTTTACTTACTCAAATGATGTGAATCAAGCAACTTATATTAACACAATTATGTGAGATATAATTATGTTGACATAACTCATGAAACTCATACCATATTTCATGTAATTATTAAATATCAAATAATTTACTCACCTGTATATTGTTCAATTCATCTTCGTATCTCCTAAGACGAGAAACTTCACTTTTTAAGCTTTCAATCTCTGCATTCGCTGCTTTCAAATTGTGTGTCTTTTCATCTACTTCTTGCTCTTTGGCCAGTAGCTTAATCAGAATGGCAGAATGAAATAGATGCATCAGAGGAAAATATAATTAGTTCTGATAACAAAATGCATGAAATACTTACAAGATGTTTTATCTTTGCCATTTCTTGAGTTTGAAAACCTTCCAGTTGTTCAGCATCTTCTTGGAAACTATATAATTTCTTTTTATATTCTGAAATCAAACTTTTTTTTAATTTTAAACTTAATTTATGAACATTACCATTTTACTTTTGCCATCTCAAGATATGAACCTTCAGCATCCTTAAGAGCTAGTTCCAGTGATAGTTTTGTGCTTTCTACATTTCTCAATTCTTCCTCCACTTTACTTTTCTCTTTCTCTTGTTTCTCAACTACTTTTTTCCACTCTTTCTCTTTTTCAAACATTCTCACTTTCCACTCTTCCTCCTTCTTTTCCATCCGTTTAAGCATTTCCGCTTCCTTTTTTGCCAGCCTTCTTCGCCATTCATCTTCTCTGTTCTCAAGTCTTTTGATATCTTTGGCAGAAAGTTGCATGCCATCATTTAATTTAAGGTCAAAGTTACTGTCTTTTTTCAATAAAATAGGTGGCGAAGGAGAAGCCGCGTTTTCTTCGCGCGAACCATCTAATGAAATCTGAGATCCACTAATACTACTTGTGGATCCAGTCTGAAAAAAAAAGAATAATTGCTCTCAATAAACTTCAAAAATCCTCGATGTATATCGATGTATGTATATATTAAATATCTTTGGACATCGTAGAAATAAACTGTGAAGCAATACAATCGAACATTAACATACTAATTGGTATTCAAACAGGTTCCATACTTAATTATTATACAAAGTCGGATAACGCACGTGCTCAATGTTAATGAATTGGCTGGCGAACATACGTACAAACAATAAGCGACTTTTAATTGAGACACAATTATTGTCTCTTCATCGCAAAATAATAACATAGAAAAACTGTACTATAAATAAATGTATCGCATGTTTCTAAACGCGTTATCAAACGGACGTTCGATAACGCTCGCATGGATAGAAACGATCACTACTATGTTTACCTGAGACATATGCCTCGAGTTGATACCACGCACGTTGCCGGCATTTCTAACGACAGCTGACACGTCACTCCCAATTTCCTCTCGTATTTTATTTTTCAACGTCGCGAACATCGTGGACCTCTAACGAGACGAGCAGAAAATGACAAGTACCACCTGTCAATGTCAATGTTTTGCTGGCTGGATTCGACGTCGCGGACGTCTCTACTGGCCGACGTTACAACGAAAGAAACGAAAACGTAACGCGCCGAGGACTCATTCTTTACAAACGCATTCGCCCGACTGAGTCATCCTTCAAACAATTTAGTTTACACACGCTACCACAATAATTTCCTCCGCACGTCCCCGAGTTAAAGGCAGGCCACTGCCATACTGTTCACGCACTATCGCTTGAGTCATTCAATCTTGAGGAATCACTGGGTTTGAAGACCGATTTGATACATACATACATAATATATACATACTACGCACAGAGAGAAATGATCTCCCTGATATTCATACGTCTGACACAGCCACAAGATTGTAAACCATTTAAATTTTAACAGTATTACAGCAGAGAGGAAATGAGAGCGCTCACGCCCGGGTTTTCTTCGGCGTGTCTCCTTCGACAGTGCTGCGCCGGGCGGCCATTTTGAGAGGAGACACCGCCGTAGCATATACTACAACCCTTGTTAAAAGTTTATCACTTTAAACATTGAGTACATCTTATTCGGAAACTTTTAACATGAATTCTTATGATTTTTAATTATTTGTAAAACAGTTTCTGTGTAGAAGATGAAATTAATAATTGATACACGATGCCCTTCAAAATGATAGCAGTTTCTCATTATATTATCAGATAGGATCTCCGTGAAATAAATAAAGCAGTCGATAATGGCACCGCCGAACAGTCAGAATATTAAAATTGGTGTGATATTATTTGAAAACCCAGCGCGATACGAGTGTGCGAGGGAAACTGAGCACAAATCTGGTACTGCGTAGCAGTGGTCTATAAGGTCTATAAATGCGTACATTAATTTAAAGTGTCTGCTGACAGTTAAACTTTGACAATCTTTGAGAAACTTTGGCAGTGCTCGGCAATATAAAAATTATTCGTTAAAAGTATATCTGTTGCAAGGTATAACGCTACGAATACTTGTATTTCAAATAAACTATATACAGTAAATCTCGATTTAACGGGCTACTTGAAGGAGACCGGTGTCCGTTAAATCTAAAGTTCGATACATTAAGTTCCATTAAACTGACGGTATCATTGTATTAATTCTTACTGAATTTCGTGTTTGCAGCTCATCACTGGACAAATAAATGAAATAACACGAACGTTGTAAAACAGAGAGTCGGCCTAATAATTTATCAAGTAGAAAGGGTCTTTTTATCAGAATGTACACCATTGGTAAGTGCAATGTTGCCAAATCGAATAGTATTTTGGTTCGTATTCAACATTCCGCTGTTCGACCGATGTAGGAACAGCGCTGTGGATTGTTTGTCAATACCTATCTTTGAGTTAGTTGATTTTTACTGGGTTTTACGCGTAAAGCAATCTTCTTACAATGACACGAAAGATCAAAAAAGTATCTTGACTATTAATGTATCCGAGTGTTTATAAAAATAGTGTACGCGTGTGACGCACACGGATGTAATACTGTCAAGTAAAGAACGTCGTATATGTGGAATAATGCTACTTTTATATGCAAGTGAGGAATTCCATCTGTTTCATTAAAGAAGAGGATGTTTGAAATGTTTCCATTGTAAAAACCACCGTAAATTTCCTATTAATTGTTCATCGATTAAACTTTTTTTTAATTACACGGTTTATCATGGATATTTAGAATCTGTTTCGTAAGTTGAAAAGCAAAAATTTATAATAGAACAGTCAAAAGGAAAAAAACGGGTAACCCTTGATGCATAAAAAGTTCCATATATTGGTACTTTTAATCGGTAGGTACATTAAAAGTAATACTATTTTATGTCAGTCTAAAGGGAAATTTATTCAAGAGTATATTTTCATCAAAAATCAAATAAATCAATTATAGCGATATCTTATATAGAATAATTCACATACTAAGAAATAATAAATAACATTATAAATTATTCAGTGCTTTAAATAGGATTAAATGTAATTATAAACAAATCATACAATCTTTATCAGAAGATCCGATACCGATATTGCATATCGATATTTATTGTGTACGTTTATTTGTTTTAGATACACTTGGAAAAATGTACATCAGAATGTCGCAGCTAAGAATAATAGATGGCTTGCATAGTAAAAATGACTATAATCAACAGTTGTGTGTCTTATTTAGTTGATGCACAAACTATTGTCTTAGGCAATTGTCAATTTTCTTTATTGCATATCTTTATCTTGCTCTTTTGGAGCAGTCTCATTATCACAAAGTATCTGGTGTCCATAAAATCACTTTTAATGAGGCTGAAGGCACATATAGGAAGGCGGACTCTCTTTTGAGAAGGTACTGGGTACTACAACTGAGTTTCATGAACAATGAACCATTCGGGAAGTGGAAAACGTCAGGCGAAGGTTTTGGAAGAAAATTACTGGGACTGCAGTGTTTGCACATATAGAAATACAGCAGAAGCATTTAAGTGCCTCATGTGTGACGTCCGAAAAGGAACCTCGACGCGGAAACCCCGCATTAATCCTCAGCTTGTGGCACAACAGGTGTCTTTAATTTAGTCTTCCTATCTTTCATATGATATATTAACGAACTACGCGATAAGCTTATAATGTAACTCTCATTTATATGTAGGTTGCTCAGCAACAGTATGTGCCACTCCTGAAACCAGGCAAAAAGGAAGGTGGTAGTGGGGGCAGTACAACTAGTAGTGGTAAAGAAAAAGACCGTAAATTGGATAAACCAAGGCGCAAAAATAGGCATCCGCCGCGTCTCAAAAATATAGACCGCAGTACAGCCCAGACCAATGAAGTGACAGTAAATAACGTTACTGTCGTTATTACAGAATATAAACCCAAAGTGAAAAAGAACTCTGATCAGTCTGGCTTATCTAGCAGTGCTTCTTCTGAAAATGGAAGCCAGCACGATTCGAATCAAGACTCCCGAAGTCTGGATATAGGAACGGACGCTTAGCTCAATGCTATTTCAAATATGTGTATGAATTAATCCAAATTATATATTACGCAATGTATGTTTCTTCACGGACCTATGGTCCATTATGTAGACAAAAATGACCATTTCGTCTATGTGTTACGGATTACATAACATACAAAGAGATCAGACGTGTTATGCTATCAGTGGAATCGTTGAATTATGTCTTCAATATAATATAAAAAATACGTCGTGCATTGTTGTTTCACGCTGACATCAAAATTGTCTCATAAAACAAGAAAATCAGCTATACTTAATCTTAACGTTAATGATTTATTCATCATTTTAGATAATTTTATTTGTGTATCTTTGGACATGACTTATTTTAGTTGTATAATAGTATCTATGACAGTTTTCTCGAATACTTTAACGAGGCAAATAGAATTTGATATACCCATTGTTGATATAATGATGTCCACGTAACTTTCACTGAATCTATAACACCACTGCCAGAAAACACGTTGTAACATTTATTGTTGATTAGAATATTTTAATGAATTCAGTTGTGTATAATATAACGTATTTAACTTGTTTATTTAATAATTAATACGACGAGATGAAATATCAAGAAACTGGCATTGGTACATGCGTACTTTTATCCCATTCCAAATTATCTATAAATTCGTTCTGTTCCAAGCTTTACATTTTAATAGTAATTAATTCCACCAATATAAAACATTAATTTATACATAGATATATAACGAAACATGTAACATAACACATAATATAAATTGACATAAGTGAACCATGGTTTTATACATTTTAGATAATATCAGAGTCAATAACAAACAACTTGTTAATTTGGCTATTTGTAATTATTATTGTTAAAATACGTCAGATATAATAATTTTATGTACTTCTTTAACGCCTATGTTTTCATAGTAATAGAACATGTAGATTCCATTAGTAAAAACTATTTAACCAATTTTCGAAATACATATGAATTTCCTTATATAGTAAATATTGTAACGTTGCTACACTATACAAGATCATCTTTTCCTTTTTTGTTCATTTTATGTTGATATCAATCACAGTGCAGCAAAACAGCTATTAAGCTAGCTCATAATAGAAACTGCCCTATCATTTGTAACTGTGATTTATAATTCTTTTTATATTTATTTTTACACATTTTACGTTACCAGGTAAGAATTACCATTATTGAATTGAATTATACTAAATTGTGACTCTAAGGACCATAAACATGATTATTTCGTAAGTGCATGGGAATTATAAGATACTACAACCAATCCTTTTTAAATTTATGTAAAATATTTATATGCTAGTTAGATTAAAATATAAAATGTGTAATTTGTCATTGAAGTTAACATTCTTTATGGTACACATGAAAGTATATAATACTTTTACAAATATTTATACACAATTATTCGGCATACCAACAATCATATAATCATGCAATGTTAAGAATTTATAAAATGAAGAAACGAAATTGTCATTTCATACATTGTTTTCCATGAATGCCACCAATTTTATAAATTTTATAATGATAAATGTACAATTTTCGTTGAATAGAAATCAATTTTATAAGTATGTTCTTTAGCTTTAAATCTATATTGTGATTCTCCTGGTGAAAATTGAAAAATGCGGGAATAAATGTTTTTAATTACTGTATTAAACTATTCTATAGAAACTTAATATACTTTTGATCATTTTATAATTAGGACTTACGTATTAAATTTTTTAATATTTCATTTGTGAACTTACATATTTAATTGATCATGGTGAATCAAAATTTCGTATTAATTATCTTCAATGTATAAAAGATACGTTAAAATGAGATTTGTGTGTTGTAAATTATTAGTCTGTAATTACTATGTTGTACAGATTGTAAAACTTTCAGAAATTACTGTTAAAGTTAATATTATATTATTACCAAGAAAAAATAAATTACATGTTTTAAGAAGAAAAACAGAAATGTTAGCTTAGCCTGCCAATCCACTTTCTTTTTTTCTGATGCTTTATTTATATAGAAATAATATACAGCAAGTAATAGAAATATTCAAATAGCATTAGAAAAATTTCGTAGAATTTTTATTATACGTACTCTACTTTTGTTTAGATGTCCCTGGATTCAACATCAATATATCAATATTGCGAGTTACATCCTTTATGTTCTTTTTTGCGCGAAGTATCGATTTCCAAATGCTTCATCGACTATTAAGGAAGTATAAGTAAAAGGTCAGACATCAGCAGAAGAAAACGTAAATATTAACTTGAACATGGAGAAAAATTACCTTTTTTTGCAGTAGACACGTCATATACTTTAATGTTATGGGATTTATGAGTACCACCAACAGCAAACGTGAAAGGATTATCTGGATTTGCTTCGAGGCATATTATAGGACCAACATTACAATTCTCGGTATAAACTTCTTTTCGTTCTTTTTTAATGTCAAATATACGTAGGTAACCATCACTTCCTGCAGCAGCAAAAATTCCAGCGCTCGCTGAACTATAAGCTATACCTGAGGATATAATATCAGTTATATTTAAATGTTTTTTATATTTCATTAAAATATATTGTTTTTTATTTAATTGTTGCACATATTAACCTGCAACTTCGTTCGTGCAAGCGTGAAATTCCCACTCTGGCTTATCTGTTCTCATATCTAGACTATATACCATTCCCCTGTCTGTAGCGCACTAGAAAGGTAATTATTAAAATAACTTTTTCAAATCTGTTTGTATAAAAAATTTTACAAAAATTATATATTTTATGTATTCACCATACAATATGATGTATTAGGTTGCCAGATTACTTTTTCCACTTCACCTTGTACCTTCCATGTTTTCACCACTTCTCCTGTTACACCATTCAGTATATACACTCCCCTGTATAACAGAAAATTAAGATATATATGTGAATTAATAAAACTTTCTGATGGTTATGGACTTACTTATCTGCAGAACCAGCCACTATGTTACGAGGTATTGCTTGATTCCATTGCAGTGTTTGTACTCTGTCGTTGAAATTATCAAATGTATGAGTAGTAACTCCTGTTTCTAAATCCCACACTTTAACTTCATTATCAACCCCACCACTTGCTAGTAGATGCCTAAAAGTCCATTTCAAAAATAATTTTACTATCAGTTGTATTCATTTATAGATAGAATTTAACACTAACTTAAATTCTTTATTCCAATCTACATCTAAGATAGCATTGAAATTTTCATTATTCTTCTGACGCAGTTTCGTCTTTTTTTTTGGTTTACAGTCAATTTTATAATTTGGTTCTAAAGCATTAATTAAATCTACATCCCATACTTCTATGTCACCGTCCATATTACCAATCGCACATAAATTAGCTGAAACATAATAATAACATAATACGGGAACTTTATAATAATACAAAAATTATTGTTACTTACATGGTTTTGGATCTGAGGGATCAAAGTTAAGCCATCTTATACATAATGGAAATGAAGATAGTAATATATCATGATGGCAGTAGAATGAACCTTCCAATTCGTTATATACTGGAAAATATACAAACATGTATGCCTCGTCAGTTACTCATAAAAATAAATATTTCTGTTTCAACAGCAAAAAGTATTTTACATACTATATACTTCCAGGGTACTAGCACCATATTCAACATGCCCTACCAATAAAAGATTATCAGTATCTTTAATAGTATCATTTTCTTTTTCTGAATCATCATCATCATCATCATTTGTTATCAATGGATCCTTCCCATCTTTTTCAAAGCTGACAATATCAGCGATATGGCAATGTACATCATCCGCTATTGATAAGAATATTATAAAATCGGCTGTATTATTATTCTCAGTGCTATATGTAAAATTTTCAGTATCTTACGCTCTTCATCGTATTCATCAAAGTTGTATTCATCTATGTAATCTCTTCTTATTCGTAAATGCCTATCTCTCATTTCAGTATCCTTCACACTTTTATCATTTTTTCTAGATTTAAGCATTTTCATAGTAATCAAATATTTTGTTTAGAAAATGTAGAAAATTACCATGATACTTACTTCAAGCTGGCTTTATCTTTGTTCACGATTTTTTCTAGTTCTTCTGTGGATAAATCGATCTAAACGGAAATTAAGATTTATGCATAAATTTAAAAGGAATATATTTTCGCTGAAAAGCAATTGTAATTTATTTTACTAAAATTAATTAACCTTTTGAGGATTAGGATTTGCGATGCCTTTTGCTATCCAAGTTAAGCACGTAATTATATTCGTTTTTTCGTAGTTAGCCATCTTTACTTATATGGAATATTTATAACTTTTTAAATGTAAATCTTCAATACTGAGAATATAATGGTAAACAAAACTGATCCAATATCATGCACGTGGTAGACACTGGTAAATGACATTAATGGCGTTGGCATTGACTGGTTCTGTACTGGTATCCGACAATCCACAGATGGACTTACAAATATGGCGGAATGTCTGAAGTTGCTTGCGGGACATTTAACTTCAGATGACGCCACCATGATGTGACAAGTAGTTCTCTGAGTTTGGTAGTGTTTGCGAAATATTATTGTAAGAACTTTTGTTTCGTGTAACAAACAAGTACTTATATAGTTTGAAAGTTAAAACTTCTAAACTCTAAACCATAAATATTCATCTTCTTTGGTTTTGTGACACCTCAAGTGCGTGGGTTGTTTATTGTGATTGAAACATAACTGCCAGTTCGATCATTTGAGATCAATGCAGGTATTTATCAAGTACATTTTGTTATTCGTTCAATTCGGTTAAACAGTTTCTTTACATGATTATACGATATGAATTGCAAAATTCGTATTCGATATTTATTTTCTTACAAATAAATTTCAGGAATTTCATTTATAATTGCATAAGAAGTTTATATGACATTATTTTCATATTTACACATTATTTGTATATGAACAGATATTGGATTCGTTTAAAAATAATGCTAGTGTTACATTTCGCGCACACATTTCGTTTCCAAAGTATTTAACTACCTATCACGTGGCAAAATACGATTATACCCTTTGTACAGCATGAAAGGTGTGAGTGAAAAACTGAACACATTATGGCCTACCGCAGTTTTTATTTATGCGGACGTTCATTTCTACAGCTACATTTTAAACATCGTTAAAATATAAATATAGTGTGATAAATAGTAATAAATACAAAAAATGTATCTTAACAAACGTTAAAGATTAGTATACATTTCATGATAGTTGTAAAATCGTTCGATGGTCGAAGAAAATTATTGTTTCTACAAGTTCCTTTAAAGAACTTCAAATTTGCTAGGACAGAAATGCAAATAGTACATGTAATGTCGCTCAATTGATTTAGGGATCTTATTAAATAAATTGAAAAAGGAATTGATTATATAAAATGACACTGTGCGTTTGCTAAGTTAATTGAACAATACTGTTAGTATTACTGCAACGTTCATATTCGGATACGAACGAATAATGTGAAAAAATGGTACGTGCAATCAATACCTAACAGTACCGTTATTATTTCTAAAAAGAGTTCAAGGTTGAGGTCTTTATGTTTATCGTATGTGTACAGTTACGCTTTTTATGGTAGGAAGGATACAACGTCTGAAATAAACGAGGCATCGCGTAGAAATGTACTAGCTCTCAATGATAAAATGGGTAAACGTGTCGTTAACCGCGATCGTCCGATTGGAAATGCCTTAAAGCAATTAAATATATTAGGCATCGACAGAAAAATTCAGTCGTACCGGAAATATTATCGTTCGTCATTATTGCCGCGCTGTCGCGGTTCCAGACAGAAACTATCCTACGCGTTCTAAGAGACATTACCCTACATATTCCCTTTTTGTAGTATACGCGATATATGTGTATATCACTATACCTAGATATAAGCTTAGTATTGATATCCTCCGTTGGCCGCGGCATCGCCACCACTTCCTGACGGGTATCCTCCGTTGCCATTGCCACCATTATTTCCGTTTCTGTAACCACCATTGTCACCACCTGGTCTGCCGGATGGATATCCTCCTAAAACATAGGATACATCATTTATATAAAGCATAAATAGGATGTATCATCTTGCACATGTAAATTGTAAATTGTAGAAGTCCTCACCCCATTTTAACAACGTGATTTTTTGCTATATGAAAACTATTTCAAAGCAGGCTTGAAAGAATTTTTCAATATAAATTACTTGATTTTAATACCATCTCCACAAAATGTGTGTATGCGTTACTTGTGCAAGTGTAATGGGTTAATAAGAATGAGCGAGTTTTTCGTTTACCATCATTGAAGTCGGGTCCGGCACCTGGTCCTCCCGACGGGTAACCGTTGCCACCTGATCCATTCCCGTTAGGGCCACTTGGATATCCACCATCTCCACCATTGCCTCCTGGACCACCGGAGCCATATCCTTGGTTGTTCGCTTCGCCTTCGTATCGGATTTGAGGTTTGAATCCATCCTGATCAGCTTCGTATTCAACAATCTGTTTTCTACCATCGGGAAGCAGAACGTTAAATTCTCCTTGCGCACGATCTCCGTCTCTGCTTTCCGTATGGCCGAAATCAGCTCCAGATTGATCATCTTTGACTTCATAAGAGAATTCGTATTTAGCCGGTTCCTACAGCATGCAAAAGAATAAGTTTGCAGGCTTTAGTATTCAACAGGCTAATTAATCGTCCACTCATCTTTAACCAGTAAGTGTACTCACGCTGCCTTCGTCTTCTCCATTGGTACCGTAACCATTTCCGCCTCCATTTCCTCCCGGACCCCCGGAAGGATATCCAGAGTCTCCATTGCCACCAGGTCCACCAGAAGGATAACCACCTCCGTTACCACCTGGACCTCCCGACGGATATCCACCGTTCCCTCCGTTCGGACCTCCGGAGGGGTAACCACCGTTGCCTCCTCTGTTACCACCAGGACCGCCTGAAGGGTAACCCCCACCGTTTCCACCTGGTCCTCCTGAAGGATAGCCGCCACCATTTCCACCTGGTCCTCCTGACGGATATCCACCGTTTCCTCCGTTCGGACCTCCGGACGGGTATCCACTTTGTCCGAAACCACCATTACCACCATTGTATCCTCCATTTCCGCCACCGTTTCTGCCAGGCGGTCCATAGAGTCCCGACGGTCTGCCGCCTCCATTTCGGTCAGGTGTCCCGTAACTGTCCGATGGTCTTCCGCCTCCGTTTCGGTCAGGTGTCCCGTAACTGTCCGACGGCCTTCCTCCGTTCCTGTCTGGTGTACCATAGCTATCCGACGGTCTGCCACCACCATTTCTTTCCGGCGTGCCATAACTATCCGATGGCCTGCCTCCCCCATTCCTGTCAGGAGTACCGTAACTGTCGGATGGCCTGCCTCCTCCGTTCCTGTCAGGAGTACCGTAACTGTCGGATGGCCTGCCTCCCCCGTTCCTGTCAGGAGTACCGTAACTATCCGATGGTCGGCCTCCCCCGTTCCTATCGGGAGTACCGTAGCTGTCCGATGGCCGGCCTCCTCCGTTCCTATCAGGCGTACCATAACTGTCTGATGGCCTGCCGCCTCCGTTCCTATCAGGAGTTCCATAAGTTCCGGAAGGTCGTCCGCCTCCGTTTCCGTTCCTGCCTGGAGGTCCGTAAAGTACCGAAGGAGGTGCACCTCCGTTACCACCACCGAAACCGTTCCCACTTTCTGGAGTACCGTAACTGCTCGACGGTCGGCCACCGAATCCGTTCTTCCCGTTGCTTCCACCATTGCCTGCACCTGGCGGGCCGTAGCTGCTCGACGGTCTTCCGGCACCCGGGCCTCCGTTTCCACCGAATCCATTGGACGGCGCTCCATAAGAGCTGGAAGGTTGCCCGCCGCCGTTTCCTCTTCCGCTGCCGTTTCTTCCACCGTTCGCCCCGGGTCTGCCACCACCGTTGTATCCGTTTCCACCGGTGGGTGCCCCGTAGCTGTTCGATAAACCACCACGATCGCTATCACCTCCACCGATCGCGTTCTGACCGTCGAAACCAGGTGGCCCGTAAGCGTCCGATGGCGGTCCACCGCCACCCCCGCCGTTACCGCCTCCGGGACCACCGTTGCCCGGTGGTAAGTACGAGTTTACCGGAGGCTCAGAGCGCACCAGGGTGAGGGCTACAATGAATACTGCTAGTCCAATCTGTAAATATGAGATTCGATATATACGTTGAATTGTTCTAAATCTGAAGGGACGATCTAGTTTTTAGGACTTATGTGCACAGACAGTTTTCTCTCGTAATAATAATTATCGCATAAAATCTGAAGGTTGCTTCATAAATGTCGAACTTCGTTAGAGGTTTCAGAATGGCGTTGATCTTTCGTAATTGAAATGGAGAATAGAAAATTCAGACGTGCGAAACAGCGCGCTTCTTCCTATCCGATGCTTATCAGTTGCGACAGATATAATTTCCCTCGCACATACCTATCGCGGCGCGAGTTTCCTCACCTTAGACATGGCGATGAATCGGTGGGTCTTTCTTCTGGGTGGAACAATAAACCTCCTAGCCGGCGCTCTTTCCCTCGTTTATCCTTGCGAAGGCAGGCCTCTGGATCACGCGAGGTGCGCTGCGCTTCCGTCGGTTCTACCTTTTGGCTACGCGCACCTTCCACTGTTGGATGGTGTCGAGGGAATGACAAACTTTGGTTCTAATCCGCTTTATATATCCCCGGATTCATCCGTGTTTCTAGATCACGGTTTGGTGCAAGAGATGGGCAGGATTTACAGCGTGGCACAGCGTAACTGTGTCACGGTGGTGTTGAATCGGTCGATGATGGTGGTGATGGTGAACCGAAGAAGAGTGGGACCGTAGCAGCCACCTAGTGTACGGATTCGTTCCATATTTCACGGGTTACGAATCCTATATTGTAACGCAATGCGGTGCATCATTAACTCGGTGCATCGTTCCTCCATCGCTCTGTCGGAACGACGAGAGCGGAGCGTCGCGACGAAGAAGGATGCAGGACTCTCGTAAGGATGCGAGCCTTCTAAGGATAAGGCAACTACAAACGCTCAACTTCGTTAACCGGCTTGATTAATACCGTGCTCTTCGCATTGGAAACTTTCACGAAATTGTTCGATCCTTGAAGAACGCGTCGACGAATGATGACATTGGGTAATAGAAGACAATTGAACTAATTACGAAGGTATTCGTCTAATTGGAGAAATGTCATTTATCGCTAGGGACGATTAATCGGATGTTACTAATCATTGATTCAACTGTCAAAGTGTACGACGCAATTATGTGACGCGTAAAAAAGGCTGAGGAATCTGTCCTGATACGACGCGCAAAGTATATGTATATACGTTGGCAGTGGTTTTTCAGTTGAATTTTTTGTTTTGTGCTCTTAGACTGAAAGTTAATTGATGATGAAACTCGATGACTCGATACATTTCGGGTACGTTTTCTTAATCGCCGCCTGCTCTGGATACGTTCTTCGCGATCATCCATCTAATTTCGCAAGCGATAAGTAGCCTTCGATACCGAATGTCATGGGTTTGGTACAGTTCAATCTTTACGCGCTGTAATATGCTTTCTAACACTTTCAATTTCGTAATCCTTTAATAAGCGATGTTATAATGTGGTCCATTAAGGCGTCACATTTACTCTCATTTCTTTGTTGCGTCGATGCATGCTCTGAAGGTATTCAAGTTTAATACAGAATTAAAAGAATCGTTGTAACACTGCTAAGTATCTCATACATCTTGTAATTTCACAGTTCCTTAATTGTTTTGTATGTCTATATTAGAAATAACGCGAACGGTGAGCTGTTGTTACATTAGTTCGTTTTACGCGTGACAAACGAGAATGCCGAGGTCTTCGAGCCTAACATTTTTCACAAAATAACAGGCGTCTTCTTCACGTTCGATAAAAAAGCCGATTACCATCTCTGTATGTCAACACGAGGTATCGAAGGATTCTATAAAAAGTAAAATCATGTAATTCATGTAGAGGAGACTCGAAAAAGGAGAGATGGCAATTAAACCTATTATGTCCCGCGCAGTTAAGGCAACGATGTGCTTTCTGTCAACGAGACTTTCTCATGCGTTTTTACGAACGGCGCACGTCATTGAAACGCGAGGGGGTTAAGAGCATCGCTGCTTAAAATGCGCATACGTGATGGAATTGATGCATCTTAACTATATCCTTTAGCATGCTTTTATGGGCAAATAGATGAAGAGGATGCGATTAATATACTGATACCGATCAAATTATACAAATCACTTTTCCTCGCTGTATCCATAAACGTGTACATCGTTTCAAACAGTTTAATTATATCTACAGATCTAATTTAATGTCTGTAGTTGTAGCGTTAAGCTTCTGAAAAATTCGTCGAATCTTCTTCCGATCCATTTCATTTTTATTCTCTGTTTTATTATTGATATACAGATAAGCCGTTGTTCTCGATTTTTCGAATCGATTTTCGATGAACTTTCCTGAAATAATTGGATTAATTATCCCGAGAAATGTCGCGTCGTGAAATTAGTAGGGCACGCAGACACACGGATTGAACTGTCCAACGTGTACACACGCTCGTATCCTGGATGCAGAACGTTTGTGCAATCGGTGAACTCGTGCTGAATACAGGTGGTGGCAACGTGGGATGTTGGTTAAGATAGGGATACATTATGCAAGATTGCGTCACGGGTTTATTGTATCAGCACCTCATCGTACACGAACACGAGTAAGATAGCGCGCGGCGTAGGTACCCCTTACGATTTTTACGATCGGAGATTTATAGTGTTAGCGAATCCTGAAATTCGTCTTAATCGGTTTCGAACAGTTTCGATTGTATCGCGTCGTGTCCGTTTTATTATACATCGGCCGTCGGTTTCGCGCGGCGTTGCGAGACCCGAGGAATCCTCTCCTCGCGCATAAATCGCATCGCGCAACGCGGTGCCACGGACTATTCAGATTTAATAAATGACCGGAGGCGAACCGTTTCATGCTTGATAAAGCTGACGCTTCGATGGCGTTGATGCATCGCTCGAAATTTCGTTCGAATTCGGGTCGTACCCGCGCGAGGAACGCACCGCGAGTCACCGCGTTTTCGTCCGGGACGATCGGCACCGGACAAAATCGCGGAATATCATAAGCGAGTTTCAGAATTATTAAGATTGTTCGCCAGAAGAGATTAATGTTATGGACGTGTTGCACGTGGACGTACGGGGACGAGATTAATGCTTATCGTAGATGGGGCAAAATGGTAAACGAGCTAGGATAAATGAAGTCACGAATGGCTAAATTAACTCGAGGAACTTGCTTAATAGTTTTTCCGATGATTATATCTCTGGACAGCGGCGCGTCAACGAGGAAAGATAGCAAATTAGTTTCGGAGATAACTGTTACGTAAAAGCAATTCCCCTGTACGATGCGTACGCGCGTGCTGCTCTTACATTTTTATCTCCAATCCGATTGTTCTTTTCTACGTTTCTCATACGCTTCAAACGAACTGTTTATTGCGTTTATTATATCACATCTTCTCTCTAATCGTATTTATCTTTTGAACGTTTTACGATTTTCCTGCTTTCTTAACGTGATTCATCTCCTGACGCAAAATATCTCTCTTTTCATCTCGCAACGAGTCTAAAATTCTCAAACGTGAAACGTATGAATTATCCCGCGATTCGGTTGGAAAAATGAGTGAGCCAAGTTTAGCAGGAAATCTAGGGAAAATAGGACGGATCGAGAGGGGAGAGGGCCAGGAAATAACAGCATTCCTGCGTGATTGCGTCCGTCAGATTCCCATATCCTCGATCGTACGCACATCTGCATATCTGCATACCTTGTATCTACAACGACGACAACGACGCGTCGTAATACGGAAGACTCGTGTCGTTCACGAATATAATGCAACCCTTCTTCCCTCCGCTCCGTTATTTATGCAACGCGGCTTGTGCAACAAATAAGAAGAAGAAGAAAATCGGCCCGGCTAAAAGCCCGCGTGCACGTTTACAAATTTAGCAATTCAAAGCACGTTATCACGATATCACGATCGATCGTACGAGAGTGATAGTTTATCGGTGGATATACATATGCACATTATAATAGGATGCATCCGTTCGGAGCCGTTTATTCCGATGAATCAGAACGTGCTTTCTCTGGCTGAGCAAACGCGATATACATGCCCACTCGATCCGCGGCGGCTGTATAATCGAAGGAGTTTCACCACTTCTATTTGATCTGCGAAAGTGTTGGAGGCCTGTTGCCTGTGAAGATGAGCGCTCGTGCTACAGTTAGGTAATGTTCTTTCGCCTGATCTAATTTACTGTCCCTACATCGATCTACAACTGTCTCACCGAATTGCAACACTCCCGCAGTTAACGATGCAATACGGTTGGGTGCTTACACTTTTGATATAAACGCGGATGACTTATTGCCGTGTTAACGCACGGTTATGCGCCATCGGTCCTCGCGTTCTCGCGTTGATGCCTCCGTACATTTTTTCACTCGACAACCAGTTATTTCTATTCATGTACACTATTTTTTATTTTACCTGCTTATACGTTATATTTATAGAGAGCAAAAGTAATGAGAAACGAAGGGAGTTAGTTGGTACTGAAATTCGTATGAAATGGTCAAATATCTTTTAGCTCATAAATAATCCCATTCTAATCCTAATTGAAATGCAAAGTAATTTGCGTCCGATGTACGCTGATCTTAATACGTTTGAAAAATCACGCAATATTCCTTTTAGAGAAATAATGCTTCGGGAGCAAAGGTTAATCTCTACAATCATATATTGAGCAACAATTTGAATGAAGGTTCTTGTACTTGGAGCCGACGAAATTACGTTAGCCGTTGCTGACGTATATAAATCGGGTATCCTAGTTAATTTTGCTTGCGCTATCACTCGCAGTTATTGTGCCGCGTCTTTGGCAACGCGCGAAGTTTTACCTTGAGGATCGAGCGTAGCATCCTTTTTATTTCTTGTGATATATGGAGTTCAAGGCGATGTTCGATAAAAAAATTAATTGACTTTTATGGAATATAATATGAGCACCGATGTGAAAAAAGATAAGGTTACATTTAATTGAGAGATCGGAAAATCAAGACGTTGAACGGTAGCATTGAATTTGACATATAAGATGATTGAAAGCATTGTGTTTCTTGTTTTATTCTACTATTTAATTCGACACGCTTTAAAGACTTTACTGTTGTAATTACACGGCAAACGAATTGTTGCAATGAACTTGAAATTAAATAAAAGTAGATAGAACATAATTAGGTAAATTAATGATGATATAGCAATTATTTTTGCACATTGTATTCTTTATTACATTCTCAAAAAAATTACAAGATAAGAATAAGATTCTAAAACAATTTTAGAAATTTGTATATTACTCCCAAATATTGCACTTGTTTGTAGGATTCATGCGACTACCCACTGGACAGTTGAAGGCTTTGGCGAACTCCTCTGAGTTTGACACCGGGCCAATCACTCGCAGACGTGCTGTACTGTGTACATCGAATCTGGCCTGCATTTTTAGCATTTCTTCGTTTTCCTTTTCACACCATAACTGTAAGTAAAGTTTTTAATAATTGTTAATTACAAAGAAATATCAAGTTCGTGAAAGAATTCATAAAGTAAAAACTTACGTTCGCAAATGATAGGAAGAACATCTGATTGTTACTAAATTGTTCTAATCCTGGTAGAGCAGGATCTTCTTTCCCACATTCTCGTTCTCTTCGTTTATAAGCCCTGAATACCGCGTGCATACCCATGGTATCAGCGATGTTCTCACCTATCGTCTGATTGCCATAGTCCTAAAAAATAACATTGACCATTTTATCATATTTATGGCACGTCGGGTAAAAATTAAATCGAAAATATTTATTAGTCAAATATAGCAATAGGATATTAAAGCGCTTACTTCAACGGTGAAATTCGTTCCTTTGATAATAGTATATTTGTTGTACTGATCAACGAAACATTTGGCTCTTTTGTTATAAGCATCAGCCATCGCGGTTAACCATTCCATTTGATTACCATCTTTGTCGAATAAGTGACCTGACATAAATCAATAATTTTGATGTTGATTAAATATTAATTAATGATTTCGATTTATCTTGATAACGAAATACCTTGATCATCGAATCCATGATTTACTTCGTGACCCATGATAAGACCAATAATACCGAAATTCACATACCTAAAAAACGAGTTTGTAAAAGAATATTTATGCATGGATTTACTGTACGATTATTTGCTATTATGACGATTTACCATGGTCGATTGTGAGAAAAGAATGGACTTTGTAAATCCACCGCTGTGATTGCTGTATTGGGACAGAACAATTTAGTCTATTAGTGACAGTTATTTATGTAGGTAATATTAGATATTAACAAGGGCACCTATCCAACTTGCACACGCCATGAGATATAGATTTCAATAAGATATATATATTGACGTTTAATTTTAAGAGTTGTAAATGCTTAAACAACACCGTGCTATAAACGCTTGGCGTTTTCATTGGAATCGGTGTATGTATTGGACAACAAGATTCTTATTTTCTAATCATAAGTGCTTTGAGATACGTACATATAGAATTCTCAGTTGGCATGAAGAATGCATTTAATTCCAAGGGATTCAACATGTCGCTAAAAAATTATATATAAAATATAAGTATATCGATATAAAAATATTTTAGATAATTTGTAAATAATAAGTTACTTGATTTCATTCTCTGATGAGTATTGCACCGCTTGTCGTAACATTTTCCATTTATGGTATCTCATATAATTTATAATGTTTTCATAGAACGAGGGACCGATGGTGAGCTTTAAACAAAAATAAATTCGTTGATGAAATAATCAATTGCGAGAAACATAATTCAGTTATTTTTTCATGTTAACTGAAAACAATTACCCCTTGGAAGTAACGTTTGACAACTGTGGTATTTCTGTACCATTCAGGATAGCCAATCCAGTTCTTCATGTGCACAAGTTTATCTAAAACAAAGTGTTTTGTATCGTCGGTCATCCATTTCGATTCTTCGATCTGATATTCGACCTCCTTTTGTATGTCATCAATCATATCCCTGGCCTTTAAGAATAACAATTAGCATTGACGAGTAACAAATAGAGAACTGTTTTAGATGATCCAATGATATGAATCTACATGAAATTATTACCGATTTTGCAATGTCTTCTTTGAAATATTCTTGAACATATTGATAGCCGGCTATATTAGTTAATTGTACTAAACGCAAACATATATCCTCTCTGGAAAGGAATCAATTGAATATATAGCTATAGGTACGTACTTACGTCACATGCATAAATAAAAAAATAATTTCTTTCAAATAATGTAAATACCTTATTTGAAATCGGCTATCCTGGGTCCATTGTTGATGTAATTCGCGCAACTCACTTCCCATAGCCATCAATGCTTTATCAATGAAGATCCAGTGAACGTAATTAACTGTCAATGACGATAGCGATTAGGCACGTAAGCATCTTCCAGGGTTTTTATGCAAACAGAGATAATATTAAATTTGAATCAGCTTACCAATTACTTTTTTAGGAGTTTGACTGAGTAATTCATGAAGGTTTTTGAAATACTCGACACTTCCCACTAACACGCCTGCATCATCATCAATTTCTACGTCAGCCTCAGAAAAGAGTATCTGCGCTTTTTTTACCCAATTTATCTGGATACAAAATAAATTGTTTGTAGCACATGTATGTTTGTTAAAATTATTTAGATCATATATATTGTCCAAAGATCTTACTTTATTGGTAGGTGTGAGAGGGCCCCAGCTTTCATACTTTTCTTGAACTCCTTTAAGCGTCGTATTCAAAATTTCATCATTGTAATCGTCTAAGATCATGATCTAAAACAATTCAATATTATTATTAATGAATTATTCTATTCACTTTGTTGCATCGTCATGTAGAATAATTAAATTAATGATATTACATGTATTAATTTAATTATAAACTCAATCATATCGTCAATGTCCTTCAGCATTTGTTCCCTTGGCACTTGGATTCCTCTCTCTCTGGAAAGTAACAGACACACATTCAAGATGTATCCACGATACTCTTCTCTTGCTTTTTTCGCCATTTCTGCATTTTCTTCGAGATCTATTTCATCGTCATCATCTTCTTCATTTTCATCGTTGTCGTCATCATCTTCATTTTCATCGTTGTCGTCATCATCTTCATTTTCATCGTCATCTTTTTCATCGGTTTTTTCATCCTCTTCATTTTCTTCATTGTCATCGTCATCTTTTTCGTCGGTTTCCTCATCTTCGTCCTTTTCTTCATTGTCTTCTTCGATAGTCTCATCCATATCATTATTCTCTTTGTCGTCATTATCGCTGATTTTATTTTCATCGTCATCAACATTTTCCGAATCGCTCATCTTGTTCGCTGCATGATGAACTCTGTGATTATTAATTTTCTGATGCTTGCGATGCCCATTGCCTTCGATCTTTCTCTTCGTATCAGTTGCCTTCGATTTCTTTGCTTGGTGAACATGCTTTTCATTCTTTCTTTTACCGTGACCAAGTCGTTTCGCAACTTTCTTCTTCATCACTTTCTTGTTATGTTCGTCCTCATTTTCAGTCTTGTACATCCTTCCCTTCTTGGCGCTATTCTTTGCAGAATTTAACTTTTTGCCCGAATGTTTCTCTACCGCTTTATGTCCTGATTTACTGTGCGCCACGTGTGCATGGGCCTTGTGCTTGTTGGATTTATTCAGTTGATGCAATAATCTATACAAAAGTTTTTCGCTCATCACGTTCCTCTTAATTCGTCTTCTTCTCACTTCACTGTGATGATTCGTCGCTTTCTTATTACTATGTACTTTACGGCCGTGTCCTAATCGTTTGCTATGTCCAGTAGCCACTTTCTTCTTATGAAGTTTCTTCTGGGGTTCCCCAGCAGAATTCCATTCACCACCAACTTCATTATCGTCCTCACTTTCTTCCTCACTTTCTTCTTCATTTTCTTCTTCATCATCCTTTTTGTCCTCGTTTTCGTCAGCCTTTTCTCGGCTTCCTTTTTCCTGGCTACCTTCTCCGCTCTCATTATTTTCATCGCTGCTGTCCATTTCCGATTCTAATTCCATGTACTCTTTATACGAAATAAGCCTTCGTACACCCGTTGGTAAATGGGGTCTCCAAATCTGAAATGCCGAATGTAAACTATTATTTATGATTTCATGTATTTTAACATTATATCGTACCAGTATACTAAAGTCGCCTTCCCATGATATTTGTGCATAGTCTAATTCGTGGAATGCATTCATTCCTGTTAAACGGCCATATTGGTCATCTACTATTTGCCATCTGTATACATTTTCGTCCCATTCTCCGTCTTCCATGATAATTGGCCATCCACCGTGTCTCCACAAAGTGTTCACCAACGGTTCGAGCCCTCTTTTTTCTATGCTTTCTGTACGGTATACAAATATACATTTGTTAATCATTTCCTAAGGAATCAGCATTTAATACTCCGATCGTTATTCATTTAAAAATAAAACGCACCTTCATCCATGCAGCTGTGGTACCATTTCTTAGCAAGCTTGACAGCGAAGAGGTCACCAGGTTTCTCTTCGCTTTTGATCAAACCTGAAAGACGATAACTTACTTATTAATTCTTCAACGAGGTCACCAAGTCAATAATAATAATTCAAGAGTGACAAACTTTTAACTTGTTCATCAACTCTTTTCGCCACCATTTCCCACATGCTCCAGGTAGAAGTATTCTTAGGCATAGGATTGACATTTGACCAATTTCCACAAGCGTATTCATAGAAATCGTCGCATGGGTCCACAGTCTCGTCCATACTCTCCTTTATTATTTTTGCTGTGTCGCGCAAATTAGTAAATTTTAATTCGACTGAAAGTTACTTTTAAATAAATACACTTCTGCGCTTACCAATTAATTTGCACTCTGTGGTCTTGCATACTTCGCGTTCACCATGTCCCCCTTCGGTAGCTTCTCTTTTCGCACCGAACAAACTTTGCAAACCGCGAGGGTACTCAAGCATATAATTTGGTATTAAGCTGGCGTTAATAATAGCGCACATAGACGCTCTGAAAAAGTATGTAACGAATGAATGGCAAATGAAAAACTATATATATACCCTCTGTGAAACTTACAAAATTAACAGGCGCAACATTTTGCGGCGTGATCAATGCCAAAGATAATAAAGATTGGACCGTCGATGTAACGTCCAGTCTTTCACTTGCAGCAATGCGGAAGAATTATGGCTGCCGCGAATTTTATAGTAACGGGGTGGAAATAGCCATGGAACTATTTATAACGCTATCCGATAAAATGTTGTAATTCATCTTGTCTCAAATGCATCCTCTGCCCTTGCGATTTTGCTGATATGATGACAATATCGCATGCAGGAAGCTCATTGCTAATGACATTTTCTCTGACTTCCGCTTGGTACTAATGATTATGTACTTTAACGAATTCTCGTTTCCATTTGATAAGTGTAATTAAATGTATCTTGTATCAGTAAAGTATTCATTTAAAACATTCGACACATAAACGTTGGATAATGACTATTATTTATTTCGAATAATACTTTGTTACTTTAGAGTTTATTCGAAAGAATCTTTTTTCTATAATGATAAAATGTGCTTATTGCTTAATAATTTGATACTTTATTTTTCGATTTTTTAAAAGAAGAAATATTTCCTTAACTATCGGAACTTTCTCAGGACATTTTATTGATCTACAAGACGTTCCATGTTCCATTGTAAGGTATTCAGATATAGAAGAAACTCATTGCGCGAGATATCATTTACCAAGCTTACGAAAGATACTGTAATAACTCAATTATTGGATTCTTGTGTTACTATGCGACCTACAATAGATTCCTTAAGATGGAATTTTCGCTTAGAATATCAAGAGCATTCAGAGTGTGGTGGGAAGGAGATTAATGAAGTAAAACTTCAGTCATCAGTTAAATCTTATAAATGTATAAAGGACACGAATAGTTAGTTTCCGATGATCCATTGATCTTTCAATTGTTCTCCGAGCGTAACATTTTTTCGTCCCAATTCATAGGCAAAAGAATCCAGCAATTTGCATTTGCGCTCTTCAGTGCAGTTGGTGGCAATTTTATAAATATTGGATACGAAGAAGCCTTCAATTGATAAAGACTGATAGGACATTGTCTATATTAATTACGTAACATTCTCCTCACATATCTGTTAATTAAAAATGCAATGGTTATGAATGAATGATATTTATTAATCATTTATAACATGCGCGGATTAAAGTAGGATTGGAATAACGTAAAATCATTTTTTGATTCATCTATTTATTTAGTGGTATAATAAATGTTGACATAATACAATTGTTAACATTATAAAAATACGAAAGTGTTTTTTATTTTTATATTGCACTTGTCTATTATATGTTTTCTATGCAGCTAAAGGAACAATCTTCTTAATGCCAAATATTACATTTATTCTTAGGATTCATAGGACTGCCCACTGGGCAATTATAAACTTTAGCGAAGTCTTCTGAATTAGATACCGCGCCAATTACTCGTAACGGGCCTGGACTGTGGCTATCTCTTTTTAAAAGTTTCTGGTATTTTTCTGGATCTGCGACTTCGCACCATAACTGCAAATGATAGAACATTCGTACATATTTATTTTAAGTCGGTTTACTGTATTCGTAGAATAATTAATGAAGCAGTAAATTAATCATCTTACATAAGCGAAAGAGACGAAGAATAATTGTTCGTTACTCAAGTGCTCTAATCCTGGTAACATAGGGTCTGGTGTTTCACATGTACGTTCTCGTCGTTGATAAGCTTTGAATATAGCTTGCAAGCCCATTGAATCAGCTATGTTTTCAGGGGCAGTCTGTTTGCCATAATCCTGTGACACAGGGACCATGTTATAAAATTATTTAAACAGTTTCCTTACAGTTTTACAGGAATTATATACCTCTATCCGAACATTTGCTGTTTTATTATCTACGACGCTATATTTAGTAAATTGATCCATGAAACATTTTGCTCGTTTCTCATAAGCTTCGTCCATTTCAGATGACCAGTTCCCGAAACTACCATCTTTATTAAATTCGCGACCTACAAATCATCATTCATGTAAACGCCGAAAAAATGATAATGTCGCGTCTTATATAATATTTTACCCAAGTTATCAAAACCGTGGTTAACTTCGTGACTCATAATCAGCCCGATAATCCCATAGTTAGTATACCTACAAAGATCATTTTTAAATGAAATTCTATACCTCTGCGATAACGTAAAAATATTAATTTATACTTACCACGGTTGACCATAGTCAAAGAATGGCTTTTGAAAGTCTGCTGCTGTTATTTCTGTAATATGAATACTCAGTAGTATTTGATATTAAAAAAGTATTCTGTAACGTGTATTATCCATTTACCTATATTATTCTCGAAGGCAGAGAAAAAAGCATTCACTATCAAAGGATTTATATCTACACTGAAAATAACATATCGTATGCATTTATTTTAGCGTAATGTATAATTTAGTCGAAGAATGTATAAGTTTGATTTCTGTAGAAACTTACTTCATGAAAGGAGAATCTTCTTTGAACAATGTTCTCAATACTTGCATTTTATAGTATTTTGCGATGCTTAATGAATTCTCCATGTGTGAATTACTAACACTAAGCTAGTGATTTAGAATCAGTTTTAAATGATTTGGAAATTAATCAATTGAAAAATAATTAAGGTGTAAAATGATAGAAAGTTTAAACATACGCCCGTGAGATATTCCTTCATGATCGTATCGTTACGGTACACATCTGAATATCCAATGGATCGTTTCATGTACATTAATTTTTCTAACATTATTTCTCTCGTCTCATCGTCCAACCACGGTGACTTCTTAACTTCATGTTCAACTTCCTTTTGAATGTCATCAACCATATCTAACGCCTTTAATAAAACAAGATAATTGTAGTATTATATTGAAATCATTTACTATCATTTTTCTTATAATCATTTTTACCGTTTGTAAAATTTTGTCCGGAAAATATCGTTTCACGTACTCATATCCCAAAACGTGATTGGCCCTTACCTCGTAAATGCAACGAAAGATCCTGTTAGAAAATGTTCTTTTCTAAATTCCTTAAATATAGTTTGGCGTAAAATATTTATTTTACATGATACTACGTACCGCTGACTATTTTGTAGTCCCCCGTACATCCAATTTTCCCAATTATGAAAAAGAGTTCTCATTTCTTCCGTGCTGGTTCTTAACAATTCACTAACGAACCTCCAATGTATGTAATTCACTATATGTATAGATACAAATATTGATATCATTTTTATCGATCAATGAGATGAATTTGCTTACGAAATTATTATAAGAATTCATGCATACCGAGCGTTCGACTTGGAGTCCTATTTAATAAACTGAATAAATTCTTGAAATAACTCATGCTTGGAACTACCACGTGATGATTTGCATCAATCTCCATTCCACCATGAGAAAATAGATCTTGAACTTTTCTTAACCAGTTGACCTGATAAATCCATTCAGTATTTTTTACAAATTTTAATCGTGCTTGTTATTTTATGAAAATATATCTCACCTTGCTGTTGGGTGTCTTCGGTTCAAGTGTTTCATACGCCTCTTGAAATGCTTTTAGCGTTGCGTTCAATCGAAATTCGCCGCTGCCTGCACTCTGTACAAATGAACGTGATTAGGCAGTAATAATTTTCTTATTTGAGCTTACATTGCGACATATTTTAATTACAATTGATTGCGTTACCTTTAGAAGATCTATTTGAAATTGGACCAGATCAGCGATGTCTTCCTTCAGTTTCTCTTCTGGTATTGGGACTCCCCTAGCTTCAGAAAGTATTTTACTAACATTGAAGATGTATTCCGCATATTTTTCTCTCTTTTTCTCTGCCGCTTTTCTCTCCTCTTCTTCTGTTTTACTTCTGTCGTCAACGCTGTCGCTTATATCATCATCATCATCATCATCATCATAATCATCATCATTATCATCGTCTCCGCTACCCTCGCCGCTACCTTCGCCGCTACCATCTTCATCATCACTACCCTTGCCACTACCATCATCATCAGAATCCTGAATATAGTCTTGTAAATAGTTACTGATTTTCTCAGTTTTATCAATACGAATTTCATTTTCATTTTCATTCTGATCCTCGTCGAAATACCAGTCTATATTATAATTTTTTTGTTTTTCATTATTTGCGGAGTTTGTGCTCCTATCTTTGGATAGTAATTTATATTCGAACGATTTCTTAGCCAATTGTTTAATATTATGACCTATCCTTTTATTAGTTCTTAATGTCGAATGTTTCCTGTTGGGGAGTTTTATTATATCTTTTTTCTTTGCTATTTTCGTCGGTTTTCGACTATGTTTCATTGTCACTGAATTCTTCGATCTCTGTAGACTCGTATTGTGACTCGCGTTGATTCTCTTTCTTATCTGTATCCTAAATTCACCTTCATCGTCTTCAGTATCGTCTCCAGATCCATCATGATCTTCACGATTTTCGCCGGACCCTTCGCGGTTTTCGTTACTACCACGTTCCTGACTTCCTTCGTCATTATCGTTATTTTCGTCACTGCTATCTAGATTCTTAGGTTCCTGGTAATAAATCCCGTATGCTCCAACGGGCAGGTGAGGAGTTCGGATCTACAAATTACATCAAACTTTATGTCTGCCATTTTAATTCGCGATGCCAATAAATATTTGAATGTGTTATCCCACTATCGACATTCCATACTTGTAGAAATTTCCAATCGATATCCTGCTGAGGAAATTGATACATATAATTCATATCAACGGTCGTGTCATGAAAAGTATTCGCTCCTGTCAAAAGAGCATAATAATCGTCGATGTTCTGCCACCGATACATTTTCTCATCCCATTCGGCTTCCTCCATTATCAACGGCCATCCGCCTACTCTCCACATCGTTGATATAAGTGGTTGAAGCCCTTGCTTGTCCATTTCATCTGTAAATAATTTCATTCTTAATTCCCATTCTCTTCCTTTAAAAGTAGAAGTCTTATAAGTTTACTAAACAAATACTTAATGGATATGTTTTGTTAGTTCATACCTGTGTCTAAGCACGCGCTAAATGCTTGCTTGGCTACCTTTACAGCATGATAGTCCTCCGGCTTAGGTCCCTCTTCAGCAATAGCTAACAAACGAGAATACGTAAATCAATATTATTATTTCCGCTTCTTGTAATTGTAATTACAATTGAGTTCACTATAATCAAAAATATATATTTATGCAACTACTTTAAATAGAAGAGTTATTAAACCTTGAAGGCGTTCATTGACTAATTTCTGAACTTTATAAAATAAGTTCCAATGTGTCTCTTCTTTCGGGAGAGGATTATGTTGCGGCCAATTGCCGCATACATATTCGTAGAAATCTTCGCACGGATCCACCGTTTGGTTCATACTCTCTGTCAATAATTTTGCTGCCCGATCCAAAGAAATTTCTTTTGTTAATCATACATCTATCTTTCGTTGTTCATAATATTTTAATAATTCTACAAATATTACTTACCCAATTCTTTGCATTCTGGAGTCTCGCAAAGGGATCGTTCGACTTTCGGTCTTTCAGTTTGTAACTTTCCTGCTGTCACGTTAGATGTACACCAAACGAAAGCACCAACAAGCGCGCTATAATGATTTTTATGAAAGTACATTAATTAGAATGGATCATTTCTTTTTATATTGATCACTTACACAATCCATGTGCCTCTCATTGTAATCCTTATAAATTGGCAAAGAAATTCTAAAAAGCTACGCGCGTAGCATCTACCGCCACGGTTATGCAACCCGGCTGCACTCAACTGTGATTTATATTTATACAACGCGGAAAGACCCTGGGAAAGTAGATGATAACTCAAAACTGATAGTACACATTTTGTATCAATGTGTAACATCCTCTCTATGTCCGTTCCAGAGAAGGTGATACTTTTATTTATTCTTCACGTTATACATCAGAGGAAAAAATAAAGAAATTGTAGTTACAGCATTGTCGTTTTGCTTTATTTCAATTGATGCATACATTAATCATATACGTACAAATTTAATTACAAAACATCAAACTTAATTCTAATAAATTGTAACTAATTTAATAATGAATACTGTTGCAGATAATTTACCATAAAGAGAACGGAATAATCATACACCAGTTTGAACGAATCAATTATCCGCCAATTAACTTATATCGTGCGGCCAGATTTATTTTTCCACGAGGTAAGAGGACTAAATTATCTGAGAATAATTCTGAGAATAATTGAATAGAGAATAATTCGCGAAATACTTTTTGCGCGCTTAGTATAAATCCGTGTGGATGTCGTGTGAGCTCGAATGGCAGGATAATTATTACAGGCGTACGGTTTTGCCGCAAGTTTTTGTCGACGTTTTTATTGACGATTGCATCGCATTTTGATCGTCAATTTCCTCTGACTCAATATCGGTGCACACACGACGAAGAAACGGTAGCATCGCGCCGCATTAGACGCGCCAACATCCGAGCGAAAGGAGTGCGCAATCTTATTTTTCATCCACGAACGGATAACGTGCACGGGCAGGCACTAGGATGCGGTTCAATCTGAAAATATATTGCAGAAATATACGATGTTAACAACGTTGCCGCATAGACAACGGTGGAGTAGTTAGGCGATTGGATATCCGTGACAGGAGAGAGTAAATCTGAGCGGTAGCTCGGTTACCCGATCGTTTCTGTACTGACACGAATAAGTGAAACAAAATTCATTGATCGAAGGTTGAAGACCGCGTCTGATAATCGAATTTATTCGCAATTTAGAAAACCATAACTGGCAACTTGACCTATGCCTGTGACTCTATAAAGGCAACGTGTGTCTTCAAAAAAGGAAGATCGATCTTAGCGCAAGATCTTTGGAGCTTCCTCCATTGGATCCTTTTGATATTGCTTTTTTGCTCTTCTTATATGTCGATATTTTTAATTGGGCTCGAGATTAAAATAGAGGCAAAATATTTTGTCAAATTCATCTAAAAATTCATCTAAATCGCAAATCTATTTGTCAGATATAATGAATCATAAGAGAAGGAGATTTAGCGAAATTAGGAAGTTAAATAAGCTAATTTTTATTTTACATGTGTCATATTTCTATTACGTTCAAAATAACTCTTAATACATCGATTTTAAGCTGATTGACGCATTAGACGCAACTCTCCGCGTTCTGTGGACGTGAACGTAAAAGTGAGGTAACGTAACGAAGAAGAGTAGGTAAAAGGTCTGTAATCGCAATCGGCATCCTTCGAAACGAACCACGTGCAAATATGAAAGTCCTTGTAGAAAACGATGCGCGTAAGGAGAGCATTGTAAAAGCATTATTGTGCGATCGAAACTCCAAATTAAACTCGTTACAGTGAACGTGGTATGATCCGGATTTGCTGGAATTCATTGGTTAGTAAGGGATTCGGCAAAATACTTTTCAATTTTACGTATAAAAATATTTAATATGAGAATAAAAAGATGATGATGTAAATATCAATTTTAAATATGCCGCTTCTCTTTCCTGATCCTGAATGATCCTGCGAATGCATGTTCACTCATTGAGCTCTGTCCTAACGGTAACTAGAGTATGAACTGTGAGACAGAGGCCGGTTCGAGAGAAACAGAAAACGTTTTCTTCGTAAACGGTATACTGTATTGAGCTTTATCAGCTTTTAATAAAGCTCCAGGTCAGTGACCTATCCCACGTGGGATCGGAACCACTCGTGTTGTATTCCTTACCTCACGTTTCTCTCGAACCACTGTCGTAGCTACATCTTCCTACAGGAGCTCACACTCCAGTTACGACAGAGCTTGATGCATTTACTTCATTTATGAGAGGTTAACTCCTAATAGCGACTTAATAAAATTAAAAGATTCATGTGCCAGTGCAATTAATATAGCTAACAGATAAGTTGATACAATGCTTATAATGGTAATACAAGAAAAGGAAATGTATTTGTCTTCTTTAAAGTGCAGGACACAGTAAAATTCGTTCGGGAAGGTTAGGTTGTACAATTTATAATTCTAGACAATTTTTATTTCTCTTTCAATTTATAGACATGTGTTATAATACAGCAAACGTGTAAAAATGTGAAAGTAGTATTAATATCTTGGAATAATTGTTTAATATATAATAATAATATATAATAATAAAAGTTCCTAATGATTTTCTCTTATGTAATAGTAAGATATTAATTAATTCCGTGATATCAAGTATTTCGACATAAGTAATCGAGGAAAAAGGAAGCAAAAACTATGTCAATCTTAACGCGCATGCGGCTTGTGAATAGTAGGGGGATCCTTTGGGAAAAAATATTCCATATTTCGGAACGAAGAGGAACATCTGCTCCTGCTGTGAAAAAGATCAAAATGGTATGATTATTCTTATTAATTTCTTAACGTAACATATTTAGAAATAAGGGATCATTGTGTATAATATCCTAAAAGTGAAGGTGTAACCTTCGACGATTACAAGTAGATCATCAGATCTGTGGATAGATAAAAATATTTTCGATTACTAAAATCGTGTTCGATTTTAAAACCATGTTTTTTATCATAAATTTTAATTATTTCTATAAAATTTAACTTGGAATAGTATCTGTAATACGTATTATGCGTGTGAAAATAACATATTGCGTTCTTCGTATGTAACAAGTGGTTGACAGTTACGGAGATAAATTATGCAACTATTCCTAATTATATTTATAAGAAAGGGATAAAAATTGAATGAAATTATCAAGTGATGGAAGGAGAAGTACATACAATTATTTTTTTTTACGCACAGAATTTATTTTCTCGTATCATATGTCGCGGGATGAACAGTGATTTCCTGATCGTATCGATCTCATTTTTTCGCTACTAACGTTGACGAGTAAAATATTTTATTTGACAAATTTCTTGTTAATAGAATCCTATTTCATATCAAATTCATATCGATTCAATATCGTTATTCTATTATGCAATTTATTATTGATAAAGCAAACTTGTTTTGCGAAAAATATTTTTAATAAATCGCAATAATTAAAAATGTATAATTATACGACAGAACTTTACATTTCAGGGTAAACTTACTCAAGAAGAAAGAGAGAAAGATTTGAAGCCATTATTATCCAATGGTTGGTCTGTACAACAAAATAGGGATGCTATTTACAAGGAATATTTATTCAAGAACTTCAATGAGGTATGTTTTTACATGCAAATTTTTATTACACATTTCTTCAACAGTATATCGAAAATTATATTTTATGTTCATAGGCATTTGGCTTTATGACTAGAGTTGCATTGCAAGCAGAAAAAATGGACCATCATCCCGAATGGTTTAACGTTTACAATAAAGTGAATATTACTTTATCTTCTCATGATGTAAATGGTTTGTCACAAAGGGATGTTAAGCTAGCATCTTTTATAGATAAGACTGCTAAAATGGAATAATGTTGTTGAGACAGTTTTCATATTCAAACAATTGTTTTCTGATAATTATTTGATAGATATATGTATCGTTATGAGAATCACAAAAGAAACAACTAATATAGAAATACTACTTTTTTGTATAATTTAAATAAATAAATATTTCGTTCTTAGGGCATTTAGGGCTTAAGACCATGCCTCTGGAAAGAAATTATTATTAGAAGATGAATAATTTATTTCCGTATGATTTATAATCAAATTACAAAAATGCTAACATATTTAACATCTATTATAACATCATCATTTATATTATTTGGCAGCTTCTCCTTCAGGAGATGCAGGTTTTTTACCAATTGCCCAAAAATCTTTGATACATTTTGAGACTCCTGGACCATTGTTAATAAGTAAAAACAGTCCAGTCAGCGTTGCAGCTGAGAGGATGAATAAAGACAAATGCAAGATTCTTGGTAATATGGGTCCAAAGATGCTAGGGCGTACATAGTCTGTAATGATGGCCTCCAGTCCCCTGTTTATCAGATAAATTTAAATAGAATATGCACACAATGATAACAATAATCATCTGATACAGATATTTACCAATGCGTGTGCATTACGACCAACATGGACATAAAACCATCAAGAATTGGATGTTCCGTCATCAGAGCAGCAGGTATTGCTACTGGGAGTGCTGCTGAAACAACTCTTTCTAAGACCCATAAACGTACATGATCACCTGTAACTGTAGCTAATTTTCGATTTACTTGTGTGCCTGCAATAGTAGTTTTCGGAATCTGAAACACATGAACACACTAGTATAAAATTCATGAAAACAAATGATTAAATGTAAGAATAACAATGTTATAAAATTTTACCAAATGGTTGGTTCCATTGTTGATAATGCTAGAATTTAAACATTGTTTGGTGTTAGATATAGTAGCGGATGTTCTTCCAAATTGAGGAAGTCCACAGGTGTTGGCAAAAAGATTGTTCTTAGAAATTGATTCTGTGAACATATATAACAATTTTAATTAAAACATTCTGAAATATTTTGCATATTCAGAAAGTAATATCTTTCTGTTTTTCCTATGACATTAGAAATAGATGTCATTTTGTGAATCATAAGAACTCATAGAATTGTTATCACAGTAAGATTAATAAGGTTATTTCAATGTTATTTAAAATAGTCAATGAAGATTATGTAAATCTATGGCATTTAAATATCTTCGATTTCACTCACCTATTTGTCTAACCTTGTGGAAGATGTTGGGCGTTAACACTCTTCTAAAAATCATTTTAAATTAAGGAAAATATAAGAATTTCTTTAAAAACAATATTCCTCTGTGAGCAACTGAGTTTCGTATTAATTTCTGTATGACAACTACACAAATATTATAATTACACACACACGAGTGCAGACAATTATCTCATATCGATTACTCGTATGCTGCTTTTTACTATCGACTATCGACTTCTTTAAAGGGGATAACTTCACATCGTCAGCGTTGCCGCAACACGGCGCGAGCACATGTTACTCTGAGATCATAATCCTGGAAATAATAATTTAGTAATAAACATTGTTGACCGGTTTGAAATATTAAGTTGTTTCGCGTTCCAGATTGTGGAGATAAAGTCTGTGAGGTTTTTATAACGTGTCGTTAAAACGATAGGTGAAAGAATGTCTGAAGCAGAAACTAAAAATACTGGTTCTGAAAGCAGTTCTCAAAACCGTGATGTTAAGGAACAGTATTCACGCAACAGGTATCAAAAAGATTTCAGAAAAGATCATCGTTCAAATAATGATTTTCGAAGAAACAGAAATTCGTATAATACCGGTAAGTAATAAACATGTTATGACATGTTGAGTTATTAACTGATTCTACATTTTTCTGATTCCTTTAAAGGGTACCGAAATGATAATTTTGGCAAAAGGCCTAATAAACGTAATTGGTCAAACACTCAACAAGACGGGAAAAGAAAGAAGTTAGAAGTGGGAAATCGGCTTAGAGAATGTGATGTTGGTATTACCGAATTTATAGGAGACGAAGGATTCTTTGGTGTGATCAAAGAACGATACACAGATTTTCATGTTAATGAAATAACGCTTGATGGACAAATAGCTAAACTGACAAATCAAGATATTCCAGCAGATGAGATCGAAAACGAAAGCGAAGAAGATTTAAAAAAGATGATACCAGATACCGTTTGGGATCAGATACAGAGCTTGAAAGAGCCAGGAGCATCAAGTATAGAAATTGATGTAACAGGCATAGATAAAGATCAACGTACAGCAATTCATAAACTTGCTAAAAAGATAAAAAATGTTATTAGCCAGACTATAGATAGAGAAAAGAAAAAAATTATGGTGATTTCACCAAATAAAGGATCTGGGAATACTAGTACGTACACATACTTCAGTAGAAATGTATTAGTTTTGTATTGCCTAATTATTTATTACCTTCAGATATTCATTTTCACATGGACACTAGAGTTGATTGGAAAAAGAGAGGGGAATATTGTTACTTTGTATTACATAAAGTGAACACCGATACAATGGATGCTTTGAATCAACTAGCCATGAATTTGCGTTTGAAGCCAAATCATTTCAGTTATGCTGGAACTAAAGATCGTCGGGCTTGGACCACTCAGTGGGTTAGTTTGAGAAAGGTAGAGCCTGCAAATATATTAAGAGCTGCAAGAAATATTCGTGGAGCATACGTGGGAAATTTCAAGTTCGAGAAAGAACTCTTAAAATTAGGCATGCTGAGTGGTAATCAGTTTAGAATTGCTCTAAGGAGTGTCAGTGGAACCGATGAACAAATTGAAAAGACAATGATATCTCTGAGAGATCATGGATTTATAAACTATTATGGCTTGCAAAGGTTTGGCACGGTACGTGCTATTCCAACATATGAGATAGGCAAAGCTTTGCTTCAAGGTTGGTACTTCATTCCCATCGAGACTTTTCATTATATAGAATATGTAATAAATTATTTCTTGTATTTGATTAGGCAAATGGAACGAAGCAATTGAATTAATTTTGAAGCCTAGAGAAGGAGAGCAAGATCAAGATCTTGTAGAAGCTAGAAAAATATATGAAACCACTAAAGATGCAGGCGCTGCATACAGAAGAATTAAAAGAAGTGACAAAATAGAAGCTACACTTTTAAAAGGTCTTTATGAATGTGGTAATAATAATCCTCAGGGTGCTTTAGATTCAATCCCTAGGAATATTCGATTAATGTATATCCATGCTTATCAAAGTTTTGTCTGGAATCACATGGTGTCTAAGAGGATAAAAGAATTTGGAAAGAAACCTATAGTAGGAGATTTAGTATATGAGAACAATATAAAGTCTGATGGTAACGAAGAGGAGTTCGTTTGTGATAATGAAGATGAATCTGCTGCTGACAATAATGCAGGCGTTGATGAATTAGAGAATAAACCTGAAAGCGAAGAGGGTGTAAATGCACAGGTACCTGAAACAACTGTGGAAACTAATACTTTGATTGAAGAAGTAACAGATGCCACAGGATGTTGCCTTAAAATAGATGAAACCAAAGAGGAAAATAAAACCACTAATGACAAAGACCAGAACGAAGATTTACATAATCTTCCCCCAGTTAAAGTACTTACAGAACAAGATCTACCAAACTATACTTTGGCAGATGTATTAATGCCACAGGTTGGTTGGAAAGTCACATATCCACCTTATGCAAAACCATGGCTCGATGAATTTTTAGCGAAAGATGGATTGACTACCGATCTCAGGCAAAAGAATAAGTAAGAAATGCAAAGTCAATTTCAGATACGTCTCCTCTCGATAGTATTTTTTACACTTTGTTTGTTTGTGTCATTTCAGAAAATATAGTCTAGGAGGCGCTTATAGAAAAATATTGCAAATTCCTTCGAGTTTATCTTGGAGAATAATGCATTATAAGGAGAAACATGACGATCTTCTTATACCCGATATCAATGAAATGCGGCAACAATCGGTTCCACAAGATAATCCAGGTACAATTTTTAGATAATATGTGATTTCATTTCTCGATATAATATATCGTTTATACGTTTACGAAATTCTCGAACTTTTCAGAGGGCCAGTACAAAGCTGTCATTCTTGAAATATCTCTAAAAGCTTCTACATATGCGACTATGGCATTACGCGAAATTCTGAAATCTGATACTTCGCCTCAAGCACAGGCAGCACACTCTGCGGAATGTAATGCTAAGAAAAAGAACACAGATACATCAGAAGAGCCTTCAGAGAGTGAAAATATGACGCAAGATGGTGATAAGAATGTTCAGGAAGAAGAAACAGTGGATCAGATGGAAGTGTCTGAAGCAATATAAAGCTGTGATGTTACATTGGCATTTAAAAGATCAGGATTCTGATATCTTTCTTTACAATAGCTTATATAATATACGTAACTTTAAGTGTATCGCATTATTCGACCAGTAAACAAGTATTATTTCATGGAATTTATTTTTCTACCATAATTTATTTTTCTTTCATTCGCACGTACAATAACAATATCTTATATTTCAGTTTTTCAATGTAAAAAGATTGATTCTTAATTTGTTAATGACANCTCTGCATCAGCATATGAAACTTCACGACGGTAATTACTACCATTCAACCTGTGCCACGTAGTGCATTAAATTAATTGAACTTTGACTTCTTGCGCGTTCATAAATT
>SHCU01000199.1:190293-218214 GCA_004307685.1 Ceratina australensis | reverse complement strand
GAAATGTCATTGGGTCGTTCAGAAGCACTATCATTATACAATCTGACGTGCAAGCTTTATCAAGCTACTCCTAGATCTCTTTAATAGGAACGAGAGAGCAGAAAAGTTGATACTATAAAAAACAGTCGAGGTAGAACGAATTAAACGACGAGACAAAGTATTCGATATTTAATTATCTAGCAGTTCACGCATCGGTATAAGCTTTCGATATAACATCTATCGTGGTGTGTGTTTCGAACGAGACACTCTATGGGAATTAGCTGTGCTCCGTTGCGGCATAGCCGCGTCGTTTAATAATTAAATGCTGCTGCTACATTGCGTGCGCAGAACTGTCGAGGACAATAACGTTAATAGAACATTATTTTCACCCCTATTATGAAATTTAATAATTTCAACACGGTAACATTATCCATCGGTTTACAACGTTAGTAGATTATACTATACAGTTCCACCGGTTTCTCTTTGTAGAGTGTCTCGGGTGCTTGATCTACCTTTGGAGCAAAACGTTGCATTTTAATTAATGTTAATTACTCTGTCGTAGCGGTAACTTTATCTGCCCGTTAATTTATCATCGGATATTATCGCATTAACGGAGGAAGTACGTTCATTTGTATTTATCAAAGCTTCCTACAGAGCGAACGTAATGAAAGGCGATACTGTCTGACAAGTTAATGACAGGTGATTAATGCTCGCCGGCTGACAAAGGGAATTCGCATTTAAACCGTCGAAAGGGATTGAAAAGTCATGTTGCATGATCTCCGACTAATTTTATTCGATCGTTAATCGAAAACGATTGTTATCAAAAATTCCCTTAAACATCGTTTTCCAATTGTAAAGCTGTTACTTATCGAGGCCGACAGGCTACACGTGAACGTTCAATTTTTAACAAGTTCTCATGTTGTATAATGTGCGAATTTCAGGGCTTATTCGAGATACGTACGAGGATACGGATCTCATCGGCTTTTACTGAAACAGAGTTTATTTCAGGAATGCGAAGGCTCGCTTAAGCATAAAACAGAACTGATCACTAAATTGGAGGCTAAGACGCTATCGATGACTGAGACCATCCAAAAAATGGATGAGAAGTATGTTTATTTGTCTTTCATTAGTGTTAACTGTTACTTCGTAAGCGCACGACTGATTCCATCGTTATTACGTTTAGAGTTCCAAGTCAATATTAACAAATCTCTGTCTCGTTGTGTGTAACCTTGTCTTGCTTTTTAATCGCGAGCCTCACGTTGCTATAATCGTAAGAATTTCAGGCTTTCGGTATCGCAAAAGTTCTTGATTCAACACTTTATCAAAAAGTTTCGCTAGGCGTTTGATGGAGCGTTTAAAGAGGATCAAAGAATATTTTTATGTTCGACGCGCCTCGCCTTGGTAGTGTCTTCTATGATTTGAAACTTCGAAGAACTTTTATATACCAAAGCTTTTGAGAATCGATGATGCTTACGATCAATCTCTCAAAAATTATTATATTAATACTGTCGTTAAACATTTTAGTATTCACGTACAAAAGTGTAGTCGTTGTGATAAAACATTTTCTATCGGTTGTCACCGCTCGACGATTGACAACGCGTGACCGACCATCGAGAAACGAATATCACATTACGTACACGCTCGACGGCTGTAGTTAGAGGTGATTTATTTTTTACTTAGGCGTCGCGTATCGCGATCTGACTTTAGATTAGGCTAGCCGTGAAACTAGTGGACGAGATGAAAGAGTTATCGTTAACGGAGATGTTGGCAAACCTTCACTGAAACGGCTACTCGATTTAAGATTACATTAAGTCTATATTATATATATATTATGAATTTTAATGTTATAGCGAGATCATCCATGTTTACCGCAATAATTGCTAGATTTATACCTCGAATAAAACGGTGACGCTCGACTTGAAACGATATCAGCGCAACCCGCGGGGTGTCGAGCTTCTCGAATCGATTGCCTTGCTCGCGTGCGTCAAGTATGTACCAAACACCAAACCACTCGTTTTACGTTCAATTGCTCGTCAATTATTCCGAAGCCCGATCAATTAGAATTACGAGTCGATATTCACGTATTCCAGGAACTGACTTGCGATCATTTCCCTTATCTCCGACCGATCGTACATGTTCATTTCCCTAGTTTGTCTCTTATTTTGTACGAAACAGTTAATCGTTTCTCGAACAACGCGTACTCCTCGTTGTTAAGTACACGAACACACACGCGTACACGTATACAATACAGGCCCGTTACTGTCGTACACGTTCATCGAATGAGACTTACGAAGCGAACGTGCAACGTATTATCTTTATATGAGTATAATCATGTACTGTGTAAGCATCGAGCAATGGTCTTTATAATTGCACCGAGACATTACGTGTGCTTGTATATCAATGCAGCGGAAATAAATTCATGACAGAATTCAGTCTGCATTTACTTACCCTCAGATCATTAATATATATATACATATATAGAATACGAATTGTTTCTATTTGTAAATCTTCACGATTTCCCCATTTGTTTCGTTCGATTTTCATCGTTACTACTTAATTACAATTTCGCTTGAAATTACGTCGTGGCCTGAAGGTAAGTTTCGGCTTCGCGGAGTTCGAGTTAATATCGGATTAACGGAATTCGGTGAGGGCAAATAAACGAGCGCGAATTTTGCTGAATCCGTCCGTGGATTATAGTCCGAAGCCATTAAAAAAACATTCCGCCTGTTTCTTCGCCCGGATAACGGTATTCGGTCATGAATAATCATGCCGAAAGTTTCAACGAGACGCGCCTGGCCTTCCTCCCCCGGACCAACTTACCGATCCTTGCTTTTGTAACTTCCTTTCGGCCGGAAGCTTAATGTTTCTGCAAACTCGGCCAGCGAAACTGCGCGGGTTTCTCAAATGAAATTTTGTTTAAACGATCTGCCAGTTATTATACAGCTCGGTTCGTTCAAAACAAGAGGTATTATCCAGATACAATAACTCTCCTCCAATGCCGCTCTATTATTATATCAGACTATGGTCGTTGTTAAGTGATCGCAAGCCAGTGACTGAAACACGTTAATCATATATATGTAGCTTATTAAATAAGATGTGACGTCATTCACGAATCGCCGGTAATCATGTTTCACGTATCAAATCTCTTTTCAATCTGAATCATAAAAATTCTTGGCTCGAACGAATGGTAATTAACGAAAGTCGATGCGTTCGTTTCTCGATTGTTTCTCACGGAGCGGTTAGAAAAAAACGTGAACGGTTTGAGTAGCAGCTGCGATTCGACTTAATCAGGTTCAAGGAAATGGACGGCGCGAGATCGGGCGCCGAGGAGAGGATGAGGATTTTGGGAGCCGAAGTCGCCGAGAGGGAGGCGAAGGCGAATGGGGTCGAGAGGGAATTGCGAGTTGAACGCGAGTGGAGGACCTCCTTGCAGGAAGCATCGATCTCTAACACGGAGAAGATCTCTCAATTACATCAGGAGATCGATCAGTTGAGGCGGGTGTCCGAGGTATGTACCGAAGTGGCCACGTTCCACCCCGCATACGCTGTCGACTTCTATAGTATATTGCGTGCGGCTACCGGATACCCCGAGCCGCTTCCAAATTGGCTGGCCAAACTTGCGCCACTGTGCCATTTCGAACCGTAGAAATCAGTTTTTCTACGCGGTTTCCGCAGTTATCGATTATCCGGTTAATGACAATAAGAGTCTGTTCTGAAAATAGGATGAGTAAACGCGGAAACTAGACTGCTACTACTATTTATAGACAAGATATCCATATCAATTTATATTGCGCTTATATTTAACCCTTTGCACTCGAAGAATTTTTCCACAAATATCTCGTGAATTTCTTACATGCAAATTAATGTGTTAAAAATTATTAGTAATTTTTCCTTTCTGCATTTCTTAAATTAATGTATACATGAAGTTTATAATAATTCAGTTTAATTCAATCAATAATATATTGAGGCAGTAATTATTTACCGACATAACAATTATTTTATAAAACGGATGGTGATTGAGATTCACCTCTCGAGTGCAAAGGGTTAAATGTTTCTGTCGACGGTTAGAATTGCTCGTAGGTATAATCAGTTTTCCGATTATTAAACATATCACCGTTAAACAATTTCCTAGTTGCAACAGCTCCGAGACAGTTTGATCGTTCGCTTAATATCCTCTCAAGAAAAATATTTAAACGGCCCGACGACCGGTTCTTACCTCTGCGTAATACGGCATTAAGTATCCGTAACTACGAAACACTTCACGTTTCCCCTCGGCGATCGATTCTTCAAGCAACCACTTCCTTCTTCGCTCGAACTCGCCTCCCCATCAATCTTCCCCCGAACTTCTTCGGCGCAATCGAATCTCCTCGCTAATCGTGGAACTCTCGGTAACAACCGGTATCGAGGCGCTAAGAACGGGACACAACTTCACGTGGCGCGTGGGTAATTTCGTCTTCCAGAAATACCTGGCGCTGCAGGAGGAGCATTACGCGTTGAAGGAGATCTGCGCGGAACAGGAACGAACTCTGGAGGAACTCGGGGGACAATTGAGCGCGGCCAAATTGGCGGCCGTCGAATTACGCGAGGCCGCTGACAACGCTCAACAGAACCAGCAGCAGCAACAGCAAGATGGTGCGCCGACCTGGGCGAACGATCGGCTGGCTACCCGTTGCAAGAGTTGCAACCGTGAGTTCAACATCACTCGTCGCAAGGTGGGTAATCAAACTTTTTAATTGTCCTCGCTCGCCGTCCGTCTCGGCGCTCGCCTCTTTCGTTCTTACCCTTGTCAGCCGTCGCGAGAGGACGCGCTTAATCGTTCAATTATCCCTGGCCCATCCTGAAAATTACCGGTTGCTCTGGTCCAGACTCGACTCGTAACCCCCGCGTAGGAATTCGGTTTAGCGTTCTCGAACGAACCTGACGTCGTCAAGAGGTTTTATCGCTTATGGTGCCGCAGCCACGCCCCTTATCCCGCTCCCTTCTCTCTTTCTCGGGTCGGGAACTCTCGACTCGAAAATCGGAATCGCGTGCACTCAACCTGGAGAACTTTGATGCATGACAGTTCTGTTATTAGAGATAACACGGTGTATCGGGCTGCGTTGGGTCTTGCAATTACAAGCAGCCCCCGATCCTCGTTTGTTGGTAGTCCGTGCCCTTCCTTCCTTCCTTCCTGTCTTGCCCAACCGACGGATAATTGAAGAGATTTCACCGTGGATTTTTGATTAGATTCTATCGCGGTGTTCCGTTACGATGCCTTCAAGACCAGAGTTTGTACAGTAATTAGAGAAGATATTTATACTTTACGCGTGGCTGTGCTAAACGTTTTACATCGATTTTAATATCCATTTATATACAAATTTTATATTATATTATTTTTAATATTGCATTTTAAACGAGTTCGTTAAAAAAATATGCGCAAGTTTTTCGGTTCTAGATTCTCGCTTTGATGTGCCGATAAAAGTTTAGGTAATTTTTGAAACGCGAACTATTTTACAATTATCTTTCGGTCAGCTGCTGAGCTCATTATAGATTCCATTAGCGTTACATTGTTTGATTTCACTTTGTGAGAAATTCGGTTGAACGCTTTCTCAGAATCCGATCATTTTTCATAGTGAATTTCGAAGTAGACAACGCACCTGATGTTAGACGTTGCAAAAGCACCGGAGTAACAGATCGAAGTGATATTCTTCCCGGATGATCTTCATTATTTTTTTTTCTGAATAAACTTTATAAATGTAAATCGATGTTAGTATTCGATTCGATTCAACTTGTATTTGCACGTTGAAAAATATATTGTATATTCCGTTAGGAGTACAGTGAGAAAATATCGGATTTTAAATTTCGAGTATTCCGTACTACTTTTTTCGTGGGCGCAAATATTCAGAACGGAAACTTCACACCAGAAACAGCGATCAATCGGGCGTAGCGTGACGGCGGGGCGCGAAGAAAAGTAATGCCAACGAATTTTTCCTTTTTCCCCGGCCTGCCGAATCACGCGGAGGCACGACACAAGCGTTTAAAGTATCCCGTCGAGATCAGATCGAGGCGTGTAGTTGCGTGCATTGATAAAGTACAAAGAGAGAAAATATTCGTGCATTCGTCATACAGAAAAGAATATGTTTGAATTTATATTACGCCATTTGTACCACGCAGGATCGTTAAAAACGTGAATGCACGTTACATGCATGTAATACGTCAGTGATATCGAAAAACGTGTGAAAATTATTTCATAAATTATTTGTTTAACATTAAAAAATTGATCAGCGTGTCGAAATATAAAAGGTAAATGTATGCATTCGTCCTGTCGATAACGAGGTCATCGTTGCAGCAAATGCATATCACATGCTGTGGCTAATAAACATGTACCTATTTTGGAGCATCTGCAGATTCATCAATTATGCATAGAGTCGACAAATTACGAATTTAGTGAATTAATTTCCTGTTCTAATTTATCATGAGTATCTTAATATTATTTTCATGAAATGACCACAAATCTTATCTTGACAGTCACGATGGACATATTGTAATTAATACCGTTCAAGCATATGATACGAGATAATAAATATAGTCTCACCTTGTTCCGGGTAATTTTAAAGAAAATTCCTTGGGTTTGCAGTTGAGTGCCGTACACCTTTTTATTTCTAAATAGGAGACCGTGTGGCTTTAGAATAGCAAGAAGAGCGAAACTCGCGGCAAGAAAGATGCTTCTTTACATTCAGAAGATAAGCTGAGAGCGTCTTGTACAACCTGTATGACTCGAAAAACTTGGCTACTAGCCGTCGCCTAAGCGTAGATAGCGTAAATGTATAGGGCAGAAAACGTTAAATGCCTTTAATGAAATCTGTGATAATGACGATCTGAAATTGCAAACGTAAATGCATGCAACTTCTATCTCGCACGATATTAAACAGAAATCGCAGATGCAAATATTTATTTTTGAAATTCGTCTGCAAAATATCCTGCTGGCTTCGTGACCTCTTCTTCAGCTATCAATATTACTGAAACCAAATTACGAGACGTTGTTCACCCTTTGCACACGAAGAAGTTTTCCACAAATACCCCATAAATTTCTTACATGCAAATTAATGTATTAAAATTGTTATTAATAAGCAATAATTATTTCCCTATATTACAATTATTGTATAAATCAAATGGTGACCAAGCCACCTCCCGAGCGCAAAGGGTTAAATAAACCTTCAATTATGGCATAAATTATGCATGAAAAAGGACCGAGTCACGCGTGGAATATTTATAAGAAAAAAACGTTCGTCGCGAAATACATGGACAATCCGAATCGCATTTGAACTCACGCCGTTTCACTATGAATATCGGGTAAAATCGCGCAATTTCATTCGAACAAAATTCACTTCGGCTCCCAGATAAACATATCTAGCCAATACGAAAAGCTTTACTCACGGTGCAATCACATTAGCTCCGGCACCCTTCGAGCCGTTACAACCGAGCCGACAGTCCGATGCATGCACGTTCAAGCATGCATATTCAGCGGCCGATAGAGACGTTGGCCTGCGAAGGCGCATTTAGACCCTCGCTTTCTTCCGGCGTTTTTTTTCCTCACTCCTCCCACGCTGCATAATACGTCACCCCTCGTACCGGCCCCGGCGAAGACAGGGACGGTAGTCTCGCGGGGCGAAGAACGGGTGGTAAGTTATTGCATAATAACAAGCCAGACACCCGGGACATCCTTGTTACTCATTTTTCGTGACGCGACGAGTATTACCATACTGTTTAATACAGAATAAGCGAGCACGGGTGTGGAGAACGTGTTCGTTGTCCGCGGACAAAAGCTGTCGGTGCCCCGCTGATGACGTGCCGCGCTCGGTGTTCCTTCCAAAAACCGAGAAGTTTGGACACCCTTCTACTTGTGTTCCTAGAATCAACGGGTTAGGTGTGCGGATGAAGGCAGAAAGAGAGATACGAGTGCCATGCTTGTAAATTAACATTACTGTCATTCCTGATTTAAGATGTTGGTTATATACTACTATGTATAGTAAAATGGGAGGAATAGGTGAACCGTTTATTTTAAATAAAGTATAACGTATATACTTTACTTTGAATAATATACTTAAATTCAAATATTTAAGTGCATGCGTTTGTGCTGTTACGATGGTAAAGAAACGCCTTGATAATGATGGAAATGGTATAAAGAAATTTTGTGAAATAATCAATGTACATATACCTGTAGAAAATATCTAGTTTTTCACGAGAAATATTTCCATACTGCTTTGAGGTTCGTCCATGCTGTTAATATCAGAAAATTACATTTCTTTATTTACGGACGGTAGCATTCCGTGCATAACGATGCATTGAAATTATTGCTAAAAATTTCTATTATAAGATACTTGAATCTAATGAAGATCCTTTAAAAAAGTGATGTCTGATAGACGATACATTTTTCTTTGAAACTGGAATTTAAGATTTTCAGTTTTATATTTGAAAACGAGTTTATCGAGCTTCCTGAATCTTCACAGAAAATTTCCACGGGAATTCGTGATAAAAATCGACGGTACAGGGTGCAGGATGTTAAAACGCATAAATTGCAAATTGAAATGAGGAGTTGTAACAGTCTCGCTGCGTCATCGGCCGGTATCGATTCGATGCACAGATGTTAATAAGTGAAGCGCATCGAACATCTTACGCGTCGCCGATAACACAAAGCTATGGCGTATCGCGTCTAATGAAACCCTTTAATGAATTTTCGATAATTGCATTACATTTTCTCCGCCCCGTGAATGCCACTTCGTGAATCTTTTTTAAAGAAACATTCCTTGACACATCGTTACGATTATTACTGCACTTCGAAAATAGCCTATATTATATGTATATATATGGTGTATTTTTGGTAGGGTGCACGTGCCGCTATTTAATTGCTTGAATCATTAAAAGCGTATCAGTTGCGTTAAATTGCTTTTAAATGCGACTAGTATCGAAAAATAAAAATCAATGACACACGACAAGAACAAAAATAATTTCCGAAAAACAATTTTGGTTCACAAATTAATTCCCGTATCAACAGAAATACTTGAATCATTTTTCCAATCGTACGTTTATTCAAACATTTTTGATATCACGCAAAATCGTGGTAAATCGCTGGCGAATAGATGAGGAGGAATTCATCGCACTTCGAACGGGTAACTCATAGGCTAACTATAATAACGTGACATAAATATCTCCTTCGAATCTGAAATTTAGATAACCCACTAAGGAACCACCGTCGGCGCGACGATTATTAAGATTTAACATAAATTTCGTAACGAACTATAACGAGCTCCTCCTTTATACGCGAACACCGCCTCAGCTTTGAACCGGGAAACAGCTGCGAGCAATAAGAGTAAGTACGCCCAATTAGGTTAACTACCTATCTAGTAAAAAAAAGAGTGGTTCACGCGATCGCGCGGAAAATGAGTGTATATACACGTGAAAATCATAGTTAAATGCGAATTAAGGTATATAAAACACATTTAATATACATAATACAGGTTTCGGTTTATACCAAGAGTTTTACGAAATGTATTAATTTCTCTATTTAGAATTATATTTATGAGATGATTTTAAAGAATTGATAGAGGAATGTAGAATGAAGGAACGAACACGTTAGAACGATTAAACTTTATATGATTTTTCTTTGACACTTTGTACTCGAAAAATTTTTCCACAAACATTTGTTGAATTTCTTACATACATATGAATGTATTAAAATTATTATTCATTTTTTTCTCTTGACAACTTTTAATTTATAATGTATCAATTTTCTAATAATTGAGTTTAATATATTCAAGCAATAATTATTTTCCTATGAAGTATGAACAAATTTTCTTTATTAAATTTTTCATAATACAAATCACAATACTTTCTGTTGTTATTTAATAATAGATATTTTTTATTTATCATTTAAGAGTTATTATACATTTCATCATTCAGTGGTAATCTCTTACATAGAAACTGATTTATTCCCGTTGGACAGTATAACCGGGTATCTATCAGGAGGAAAAGGAAAATCGCGATGAGCCCGAAGGGTAGATACGAGGCTCGCTGGTTCTTCTCGTAAATTCACGCGGATGGGACGGTTCAATAATTAAGTTCGCGTGGAAATCGGTTATCGGGATGATATTATTCGGGCTCTTACTCCTTCGGTAATAACCGACAGCCAACGAACCGTCGAACGAACCAAGGAATCAGCGAACGACTTGCAATCTTACTTAGGGGATTCAATTTAGATGTAAAATTCAGAGTGGTGGTCGCGCCAGATCCCCCCTTCTCCTTTCTCCTTTTCAGACGACGAATTCCACATTATTATAATAGACGGTCGGTAATGGCTCGAAAATAAAGACCGCCGGGGTAATGGAGAAACCGTGGATAGCAAGGAGGAAAGGCAGCCCCGAACGGACCCGAACGTATATAGACGCCATAAACTCGCCTCTTTGTTCCTTCATCGACCACCTTTTTACCCCCATCGCGTTCGCGAATCTTCGAGTGTTTCTTATTGTCCGTTCCTGATGACCTCACTTCCATTGCTTTCCGTTTACGAACTGTCTTTAATTCGCGCCTCTCGCATTATTTACATAGAACAAATGTTAATAGCAGGTTCGATAAATTTTTCAACACCGAAACGTAAAATTAATCATAGAACTCGAATTAATAGTGCCCTAACAGGAATTACCAATTTTATGATCATTGCAGTTCCGGTAATTCAAGATAATTATTTCATTTAACGATATTAACGACAACCATTACAGTTGGACAATTATCGTTAGCCATTTTGCAAAAACGATATGACACAATTTCGTCTCGCGTATGTTGATTTTTCGATTTGCGATTTTGTAATTAAACGGGCCGCGGTTATCTATGTTAGGTTTTAACGAACGGAATTACTTCTCGCTTTGGTAACGTGGCAGTGGTTGATTAAAATTATACCTAATTCTAGAGCACCTTCACAGAGGAGTAAAAATAATATTAGCCATGAAAATGTCCTCTTGCAATTTTTAAGAATGTTATACCGAAGCGTGTATTATTATTTTATAAAAGATAGTAAATAGCGAGTTGACTTAAACTGTTCTGAAATACAGTATTCAATTTTACGTACGGCACTAAATGGTTTTCTATTTACGCGACAGATTAAACGTAACAACAAATTGCTCTTTAGCCGTGGAATCGAGATTTCGCTTCACCAGGTCGTTCAGCATTATTCTTACGTTTTTTTGAAAGGAGGAAAGGAAAATGATATTTCGCAAGATTAAACGCACTTTTCCCTGAAATTGACACAGGGACAATGGTAGCGTGTCGGGGCATGGCAGGGCGGCGCGGACGGGGGGAAGAAAAAAGCTCTGTTGTCCCCGTGCCAGCTTCAGGTGCAAGCCCGTGAACTTTTTTCAACTTTCACGAACATAATCCGCGACTGCGAGCCGTGTTGCGCAGAATTTTTTCCCAACCATCTATTTTGTCGACGCGATGGCCAAATGAAATATGTAGGAGCCGGGTTCATGATATTTAGTAAGATTAAATAAAGTACATCGACGTTCGCGCTCGAAATTGAAAATTATTCGAAACACCGCGAATTTTTGCGAGTTCGTATTGAATTTTCAAGATTTCACCTAGATATCACATTTCATATCAATAATTAATACGTTATAGGAAGTAATGTTAAAATTGTACGATGCTGTATATTGGTACACTTTACTGCAATCTTCCTTTCGCGTAAATTCGACGATTTTTTCATGGGACTGAGTGAGTTTCTGTGTTTCCATTCTTAAAACATTGATCTAGGACTTAAAGTATTTGCCGATTGCATTCAATAATTTGATTAACAAAATGAAAATTTATTACTAATATAGCAATAAGTATTTATTATATTACTTTATCTCGAATTATTAAAATAGATAATTTACATTAAAATTATTCTTTCTAATGGACGAACAAACATATATAATGACAAATTTCACAGCTTCATCAGAGCGTATATTTTTAAAATAGATGCTCCGCGTGGATATTAATTGGGCTAAATTATTCATAATTTGAAACATTGTTGCCTGTTTCGTATTAGGTAAGCGATTAATGCATAGTCGATCCACACCATCGCGTGTCGAATGTTCTGCTCTCACAATTACGTGTAATTAGGTAATTATCAGTTCTGGCAATTTCTCGGGCCCGCCGGATTCCTTCCTCCTTTATTTTTCCATCCTCAACATTCCCACGAAAATTCAACTCATCGAAATTCTCCAGCACGTTCGTTCTTTTAACTAAATCAACATTTTTATCCGTAAAAAATTTGAATCGATTATACCATTGAAAAACTAGTGCTCAAGCATTACATAATTGTCAAACGATGTATAATAGCAAAGTTATAAAATCAAGTAAGGTGATCGAAAATATCTTGTGCAAAGTTAATAGGCCTAATAACTGAAAATGTAATTAATACGACTACTCCTAATTCTGAATTATACAGTTGAGATTAATCATAAATTTCACCTGGTTAATGAATAATAATCTATCATAAATTTACTAAAGATTTCATAATCAAATTTTCATTAAATGTTTTCTCCGTTGCTTTTATTTCAGAAAACTAAATAATAATGTAGATACGAGTAATAATATAATTGATATTGCAAATCTGTTTTTAGTAAGAATTGCACGTTTAGCATTTAATCAATTTTCCATAAAAAATATAACGTACTGAATTTTATCTTCCAGTTCATTTCACATGAAAATCATAAATTCCTTATCAGTACCCATTGTTTAATCACGACAAATGATTGTTCTTGTTCCAGCACCACTGTCGAAATTGCGGCGAGATCTTCTGCAACGCGTGCAGCGACAACAGCACGGCGCTGCCGAATTCGACGAAGCCCGTCCGTGTGTGCGACGAGTGTTACGTGTTCCTCGTCGGCCGATACACGAGCACGCGTTAACGTTAGCGCGTGCTTAGGTAAGTAAGTGGCGCATCTCCCTCGGCGAACGCGTCTCGTTCCACGCGGCAGGCTACGTTCACAAAAAGGAAATAACACGGAAGGAAAGGATCTGCTCCCCGACCCGCGCACGTACACGTACACACGACGTCCACAACGAAGACCCGTTTTTATCCGGGACCTTATTCGAACTCGTTCATTTTCAATTCGATGCACGCGATTGTCCGAAAAGCTGACGACCCTCGCTTCGCGTCCAGTTTCCTTTTCATCGCGTCGTATCATCGCCCGACATTTTACAACATTTGAACCAAGCCATCTTTGTACGCGGCCAAATCGAGCCCCGGGGTCATTCTCGGGGTAGGTACAAAAAATATTTCTGCATTCTCTCTAACGTTAAGTTCGAATTTTTGACACGTGATGCACGTCGATTTTTAAAAGATAACACGTTCCATTAATTTTAATTAGTGCACCGAGTTCTGAGATTTTTAATGATTGAAAGTATTTAATAAGTCAATTACAAACTATGAAATTCTAAGTGGTTAAAAAATGTTTCGTACGAATAAGTAATAGAGATACAGTTGAATAATGAACTTTTGCACAGTTAACTATTCTTATTTTAACTTTGAAACAAACCGATGACACTCTGCCTGACAATTGCTATTTTATTCGTGGACGTAGGTGTACGCAAATACATTTTGTATTGACTCAGAATAGTTTACGTTTTAAATGCACAATCTAAAAAAGTCGCGATCGTCGAATTTCGCCATCGATTAACAATCAAAACAGACGTCTATGTATACACACGTATTTCGTATGGTTATCTACGTTTTTCTGATTTTCTTGAACGTCTTGACGTTGGTCGGTTCCTTTCGCGATGGATTGTTATATTAAGAGAGAGGAAGACGCTTGACGAGTGTTAACGAGTATTTTATATTCAAATTATTATACGCGAATCCGCCCTCGGGTCGGCGCGTTGTGAAAGGTATTTACGAAACGCGTGCCTGTACAATGATATTTTTCAAAATGTTCTGTAGCATCGCGGAGAGATTTTATGCGAATAAAAGGCTGGTTTTATATCCATCGTCTTTCTAATACCCTACATATCCTTCGCGTGCAACCTTAACAAATGATTTGCGTGTAAATCTCTTATCAGATCGTACAAGGTAAGCGGGAACGAATTTCCCGGATCCTTTTCATAAATTAGAAAAATCCTCGCGAAGTGTTACAGCGAGACCTCCCACGCCGGATTTAATTTGATGTCTCCTTAGAGGTTTAAAAAAAACCCTGACAGAAGGCATTTAAAAAAATTGCTGCGCAGACGCTTATTTCATCCCCTTTACGATAAGAGAAGCGGCACGTTTAAATCACCGAGATCTATAATAAAATGATTCCTCGCCATCAATTATCTTCGCGCTGGGAATAGTTAAATTGCATCCATTGCTCACTCAAATCGGGTATACGAGAACGTAAGAGAATGTAAAATCTGCGAGCGGCGATCACCGCGATATCTCATTCGGCAAACGTTAAAGAATAAATCGGCGTTCGAGGGGAGTGACCTATGTACCGTGGGTAGGAAGAGGCGCTTCCAGCCGGGCGGAAATACCTTGCCCGGTTAGAAAGTGTGGCGACCGTAATGTGCAATCTACCTGCCGAACGTAAATCCGTTCCTCATACTGCATACGCCGTTCTCTTTAATCTTTGCGGGCGTAGAACCGCACGCCACGCCGCCGTCTAGCCACCGGCGGCGTCGTTGGAAAAGCAGTAAAACAGTCCCTGGCCACCTTCCACCGGGCGCGCTCTTATCCTTTCTCCACGTTAACAATGCTTGCCCGCCGCGAGATCGTACGATGCGACTATGTACAACCAGCTGGTACATATGTACGAGGCCCTCTGTTCTATTTTAATAAGTCCGCCGGGTCGTGCCCGCAATAATTTAACGGTGATCCAAAGAATTTTAGCTGGGCTAATACTTTAATCGATTCATTTGTTTGGATTAATTAAATCCAGCCCGGATAATTTACCAGAGATTTTTTCAAACGAAATATTTGACTGTTGCACAGATTCGGACAATTATTCTGAACCCACTGCTGCTTAGAGTTCGGTGCTTAGAGTAGCTTGCTCGGTCTGGCATTAATGCTGTTAGCTTCTGACATAATTTTGCCGTTTCGGAATAAAAACAGTTTTAATTACTTTTGAATATTGTTACGCTAGGGAGCTCACATATAACCAGTAGTAGGTTCAGAATAATTGTCCGAATCTGTACATCCAATGAAAGGCTAATTAATTAAAATTATTCTTTGGTTTCACTGTAACACACGAATTTGATGCTTCTTATTGATATTTCACCCAATGCAAGTAGTACAAACGTAGCATTAATCAGACAGCACGACCGGTTTCATGATATTGTGTAGTACGAGCGTCGCATTAGTCAGACGGTTATATCCTGCCCGCATAAATATACAATTTGCTTAGTTTTAACGGGTCTACGTCCAATCAAAGTCGAGCAGGCAGCCGCGCACACCGACGTGTTCGCGATGTATGGTAGAGGGAGTTATCGGTGTCGTGTTACACGTGTGCTCGCGGTGCTTGCCGGCTGACTGCGGTAAGTTCGGAAGGGTGGTTCCGAGCGGTGGCGGCCGTCCGTGTAGGCCAACTTGTCGGCTATCTACGACTTTCGAAAGCTCGTTAGCCACGAGCGTGCACGCTTAAACGGCCGCTAAATTGAAATCGATCCCTCCAGCTTTTGGCGTCTATCCCTCCCAGCACTGACGCGGTGTTTCTCGAGGATCCGACCGCGGGAACACACTCGTACCCCGTAGCCCAAGCCTAACCGAGCCCACGTGCAGACTCGCACCAACGTGCACGCGACAATCTTGTTAAACTCCGAACGCAAGCTCGTTGTTTTCGGAAAGAGGTTCGTTACACTCGCCGGCCAGCCCAGGCCTGTTCTCAAGATTTCTGCTGAAGCCACTTCATATTTGAACTATCAGCCGGCAGGCTCTTCGCTAAAGAAATTCTGCTTCACGTTTGCTGTAATAAAAAATTGTTTTTTCTTTTCGACCGAAATTAAATAATATTTATAATATAATACATTAATTTAAAAACTGTCGAAGGAAAAGATTATTAATTACTATAATGCATTAACTTGCATGTAAGAAATTCACGAAATATTTGTGGAAAAATTCTTCGAGTGCAAAGGGTTAAATATAATAATTGATTGTAGCTTGGGACAGTGAGTCATAGCCAGTTCAGTCTTGTGCTCTACTTTTAAGGGCAAGATTAAGAAAGAATCACTTGACGTAGTGACATGATTTTGATGCTTCAAAATGAAAGCAATTTTAATAATTTTAAGGACGTGGATAGTAATACCTCTATTAATAAAATTAGAATATCACGATTTACAGATCTATTTATATCACTTTTCAAACAAAATTTTAGTTTGATTGACGTAGCTCGTATTAAGTTAAAATCGTTCTCATATTTAAACGCCAAAACCAGCCACCTCAAGCACTGACAAGACTTATCACTCTTCTTTATCACTCTATTTCAACCCATTCCATGTCCTAAGCTGTATATTAATAAAATGATATAAATTGTCAATGAACAGAGATAGGTAACTGGGAAAGTGATTTCCAAAATAACAACACGGACAAGCCTTAGCACAGGTTTACCCAGTTGATCTTAGCTGATCATGCAAATAAAATAATTCTCCATGCATAACGGCATTAACGATGGTATGGCGTGTTTTAGCGACTCGTGGCACGCCGTGCCTAGAATCGCGAGCGCGTAATGCCTTCACTTCGTCGGCGTAGCCGGACACGCGAAATGTTTAAAGCTCACGTTATTACGTCGTAAGACTCTTTTGTACTTCTTTACGGATTACAGGAAACCGTTGGTGAAACGCGCTTAAATGTTAATAATATAGTTTTGCGTGCTCGTTGCCCGAATGAGAAAACGCTGCGTGTAAATCAACCGGCCGCTGAAATTTTCTGAAACTCTGTCAGTCTCGTGGCCGAATTTAAAAACATGAACCGCAGGACGAACGTTAATGAGATCGTTCGTTCTTAATGCAACGATGTTACAACGGATAAATCGCGTTTATAATGCACCTCGACGCACACTGGAATCGTCGTATTACTGACTAACTTGGCGGAATTCAACGAACAGAGAATGATGTGTACCATCGTAATGGCTACACGCGCGCGTGTAATCAATATGAGCTTAAAAGCAACGTTCTTCATGCGCGTTCTATTTGTTGCACGCGTAAAACGTTAATTCGTTAAATTCAAATTAATTTAATGCAAACGTTGTTTTACTCGGTTCAGTTTCATCAGCAAATTGCGTGCACAATAACTTTACGTTTCGAGTTATCGGTTGATGGAATAGAAACATTTAATATGTATCAGTGTTTAAATAGGTAAGTATGTTTTAATTATTAATTCAATTATATTATGTTTGTTTTTCCAGAAAATTTTGGCGTAGGTAGCGGTCATTATTTTCTTGTTATAAAATAAGTATTATTTTTTAAATGGGAACTTTTTGCGTGTATGAAAAGACGGAATGATTCCGAATAGTACTTACTAAGGTGCTGAACGTAATATCCAGTGAAATAGGTTTAAAACAATTTTGATTAAAAGTTTCTGTGCTTCCGGCAGTTAAATTGTTTCGCACCCTACTCCGTTTATCTGTTCCGATAGAATGCTTAGTCGTGCAATTAATATATACTACACTTCTCTTTACGCCAACATTCTGCAAATAATATTTTCTTATAATTTAATAAAAATAATTCGCGTAAATATAATTTGGTATTTTATATAAAAATGCAAAATTCTACTATGGGAAAGTAACCGCGTTAAAAAATTTAAATTTAAGGCGAGAGAAGAATATGAAAGAATAAAAATTTTCCAAGTATAGTCCTGCCAATTCGTTGTTCGTTAACTAAAAATTTGTACGCGGTTTTTGAAACGAGAACATTTTCAATGTACCGTTAGCNTCTACTATGGGAAAGTAACCGCGTTAAAAAATTTAAATTTAAGGCAAGAGAAGAATGTGAAAGAATAAAAATTTTCCAAGTATAGTCCTGCGAATTCGTTGTTCGTTAACTAAAAATTTGTACGCGGTTTTTGAAACGAGAACATTTTCAATGTACCGTTAGCGGAGGCTGTGTGGTTTTAACGAGATGAAAATTCACGTTCAACTTAATAGATCGCTATCGATGCGCGATCGGTGCGAAACGAAATCACGTGATACACAGCGACGTGAGCGAAAACGTGGGGGGTGGGAGAAAATAAAAAAAGAATGGCGTAGAAAATTCTATGATGCATCGGGACGAGGAAAGTTATGTGGAGTAACAAAAACAAATAATCGTTTTCCGTAACAATGCGCGGGGCGAGCTGCTTTGTATTTTATTGTTGCTGCCGCTCGCGTGTTTACCCTGAAAATTTCGATTTATCGGAACAAATGGATTTATGACCGCGAGCCCGATATTTCCAAAGGATGATCAGAAATTGATTCTCGTCTTCCTTCGTGCCCGCCCTTACCCTATTCGTCCCGCGGACACGTGAATTGATTACGCCACCGGATGAAAGCTACTGTGCCTATAAACGGGCGAACAATTCCCCGCTCGCTTGTCGAGCAGTGCAAATTTTTAAATAAGAGTTTTATTCATAGATAGCACTAAAATTTATATGAAACTTCATTTTTTTTTTAATATCACTTGAGGTTGATGAAAGGGGTTGAAAGCAAGATTCACGAGGGTTGATATTTGCTTGTGTTCAAGGAAATAAAGCGAGAAAATGAAAAATCGTTATCGAACTCGGTATCAAGTGGTTTCAGGAAATACCTTCTGACCAGCTTGAGTAAATCGGTCAAATATTTCTCGACAGAGCATGTTCATCGACTTGAAAAGCTTCGTTTTAAAAGGATTGAAATCCCGAGTTCGCTAGGCGATATTTCTAAAGTGAAGTGCTTATGTTCTATTTTACTACACTTCAAACATTGATTTCCGATCGATTGAACGGTACGTTTGAAATTGTGCTCAAAGGAAACGATGGAAGAGTATTCATTCCTTCCTTATCGAAGGGACAAAAACATACTATAATTTTGCGGGAGGAGATTGAGATCCCGTGAATTGTTACTGCGTGAGCTAAGATACGAATGAATATATAAATAACGTTTATGTTCCCCGTGTAAAAGGAAAGGATAAATGATTTGCTTTTACGCGCGTACTGAGTGCCCCTTTAAGAAATCCATTATACCTTAAAGTGTCACAGTGTACTCGCATTTACGTGCATTCAATGGGATTTTTACGATTACTATGTACTTTCTACCTACGTAAATTGTTATGTAAGTTCGTAAGCCGAGGTTCATATTTTCCAAACACATTAACAGTTCAATGCAACTTTCAAAATACCACAAATATAATCACCCGTTATACGCAAACAATTAAATATAGAAATATTTCAATTAATATACACAGCTCTCAGTTTCAGACGATTTTGTATTTTCCATTTACCTAAATGTATTTTCAGATATGTCCCTGGAGTAGGTTTCATTCTCTTTGAGAACAATCGTCCTCGAGATTTCGTTTACAATCCATTCCGCGATTGAATGTTCAACTTTTTTTTTTCAGGTGTCATTCCAATTTTCAATGCGAACGTAGTCAAACGCGCGCTGGGTTATAGTTTCGAGGGGGTGCGATGGCACAGCAGCTCGTGCGGCTAATGTCCCGATTACGACGAGATGAAGCAACAAAACGGCGCGGCACACTCGGTATAAACAGTGACATAAAAGATCCGTAAAAGCTGCGTTAGCTGAAGCCGAACGAAGTAGAAACAGATATCACCCTTCATATTTGCACGCCCCTCGGTAATCTCAAACAGAACATTTATCGACCTATCGCGAACGTATAACGATAAAGATTATGGATTTGTAATTACGTAAAGAAGATTTTGTAATAATTTCTTCATTAGAGGCCAGATTATTGTTTACGTTATTCGGCAAAATTATTCCAGTATAATTGGAAAATAGCGCATATACAAGGGACGAAATTAGTTAACAGGGCAATTCTGATTGTGAGATAACCTAGTTAAAATCGGGGATGGAGGAATTCGGTCTCGACGAAATTACTGGCACATGCTCCCCGCATCGCCGTTCGGCGATTCCAGATTGGCCGGCGTTGCGCGAGGAGCGTTTTTGTAAGTTCGATTAAACTCGATGCGCGTCGTACAATTTGTATTCATCAATGCGCGAGTAATTCTTAAAGCCTGTTATAATAAGTTTTGTTAGGCGGAAGTTGAATTCCGCGTTCAGCCTGATAATTAATTACTGCGAAACGACATAACGGTGTGATCCCGGACAAATTGAAGGGAAATCTCGTTACTTATGCATGAAAGGATAAGCCGAAGCCATACAACTTCGCGCCTTCAATTGGTTTTTAAATGCTCCGCGGAGAAGCAGGTAAGCAGAAGAAAGATGCGATCAAACTGAACTTCAACTTCCGGAATAATTACTTGCAAATTTTTTCACGAAACCATCATACAATTCTGCTCGATAACGAATAATCTCATTTTTATACAAATTCATATTGGGAACATCCTAACGCTTAGTAACGAAGTTTCAAGTATTAGAAGACGTAAGTGTGAAGCGGTGAAGCTACGTGTTAGAAACTAATATTTCATTCTCGGTGTCCCGGGACGGAAGAATCCGTGACACAGGCCCCTCCTCAATGATGCAATTAACCGGCTTTTAAGACTTCAGTTAGCCAGAACGTGAAAGGGCCGAAGAGATAGAGAGGAAAATCTTAAAGCAATTACCGGTTAATGTAATTAGCATGAAAAGTGACTGGCACGGGACGGAAGGAAAGAGAGAGAGAGAGAGAGGTAGGTGGTAAGGGAGGGAAAACTCTCTGTTAACCCTCTTGCAGCGCGAAGAGGCACTCGTGTCGGCATGCCTCTGCCTCTAGTCGCTACCGCCGCCGGGACGATTGTAAACAGATATTTTCACGATAGTTTCTTCGTGGCCGCGCGCAGGCGTCGTCCGGTTGGCGGCAAAGCGTCGCGACGCCGACCGTCCCGACGCTCCGGTTTCGCTCAGTCAGTTGACGTAGCCGCGTCGTCCACGTAACACAATATGCTCTCGGTTATCGCGGGCACGGTTTTCTACATCGCGACATGGGCATCCGCGCTGAACGATCCGCTATCAGGTAAATCGATCTGTCACCTGATTAGCAACACATTTTTTTTCTTTATATAAGAAATTTTTGTCCCACCGAAAGTAACCCGTTTTTGTCGCTTAATTTCGATTAGATTAATGTAACATCGTGTGCCGGATTGTGCTCGAACAGGTGTGCAGTGTTTGATCCTTTCGGTCGAAGACGTTTTATTGGGAAATCGTTGTGAGTCGAATAATTTCACTACTTGTGACTGAAATGAATTCAGACGGTATTTATGAAATGATCGATACGTTATCACTGGTTCCAATTTTATCTTAAGCAGTTCGTCTGAAACTTGTGATGAATTTTTTAACAGTTCATCCGGAGTTAAATCTGAAAGGGTTGAATCAGCACGTGCGATTGTTAGAGTTTCAAGCTTTTGCTGTAACAGTGCTGTCTTCGAACTTGTTGCGTCGTGTCATTATCGGTGACATGATGTAACCACTGATTGTGATAATAACTGATATTATAAAATTCTGGTATTTGAGATTTAAACAAGGTTTGAAAATTTTAATTGATCTGAACACTGATTCTTAATCATACCAAAAATTGTAATAATTACCAGTCCCAAAAATGTTTTAGACAAAATTATTGCCTTGAATTAATAAACTTGTAATATTCTCTCGGGTAATATAATATAGCGTTTATATTGTCTCTGAAGGATTACTAGAACTTCGAATCATGAAACCGANGCCTTGAATTAATAAACTTGTAATATTCTCTCGGGTAGTATAATATCATAGCGTTTATATTGTCTCTGAAGGATTACTAGAACTTCGAATCATGAAACCGAGTTTGGACGTTTTAATGTTTGCGTCCGATGAAATTGTGTCGAGTTTCGAATGCCATCGGGCGCGTGGCCAGAGTTTACGTTTTCTCAAGGGATACAGCCCGCACGCTGCATCAAGTTGTTTCTGCTTGTTTACAGCCGTCTTACAATACCAATACACGGTCTCATAAACTGACCGTTTGCCAGACCTATCGGGTACTAAGGGTTGCGAGGGTTGCACTAAATGCATAAGTGCCGGAAGACAAGAGGGATGTTTGTTGTTGCCGTATAATCCAAGTGTCGGTCGTAACGTTTGGTTACTGTATTATGCAACGGCTAATCAGGCACGACTTCCATTTTCCGGCGAATGTTCGTGCAACCCAGTATGAACAGAAAATTCGCAGCATTAATTTCAATCGACGAACTGTTTTATATTTGAACGTGATAAAAAAAATTAAAAAACTGTTGTGATCCATCGCGAGTAACAACGTTCGACCGTTTAATTCCTCCGGAGCCTGATCGTTCATCGATTAACGTGTTTCGAGCACAGGAAATTAATCACGAGATTACAGAACTCAACTGTCTCGGTTTTTTCCTCGTTGCCGGCGCACGATTTCCTTCCTGGATTTTCCGCGGTATTTGCGAGCATAACATTTCTCGATCTCCTCGTTTCCGCAGATGATTAAACACGAGATTTAATCCCGGTCCCCCGTCCATCGCGTTTATTCGCTGCGCTCGTGAATCCCTTAGCGTCGGTTACTATTGTAGATACACCCGTCAACTTGTTTCAATTTTATTCCAACGTTTATACCTCGTTTTAGTTCTTCCATCAACGAAACTCCGTTGTTATTGTGACAATGTACCGTACGCGTTTTACGTAATTCCCAGCTTTAATCGTATGGAGATTCTTTCCCGAGGTAGAAAAATACCTGGGACCGGAGCCGAGTTATTCAGACTTAAACTACTGACAGATTCACGCACAGAATTATTTAGACTGGCTTAAGGAAAATACTAGGTATCCGGTTATTCGCTGTAATCTTTATTTGACTTAAAGCTATGCGTGCACCGTGTGCCAAAAGGTTGTTCAACTATACATATATCAACCACGTGTTGTCACAATCGATAGTATGTATATTACGGAGCACAGGATGTTTTCACTTACTCCCCGTATATTATCTCAAACATTGTACTACCAAATTGATTGACAGGATGCATTATATTCCTGATATCTCTGCTGCTCCGAAAATATTTTTCAATTCCCCTAATTACAATAACCGATCAAACACAAACACCTCCCTGTTCTTTTGGAATCTATAATTTCTATCTGAGATCGCAATCGAACTAACTTATTTTTACTAATGACTCATTTGATTACACGTTTCTCTCCTCGTTCACATACATATTATTAAAGAACAATCAATGCCGGTTGGTACAAAAACCGTAACGACCTTTACAGTTTCCTCCGCTTTAATTCCCGTTTTTCCGGCAACCGTCGATGTTAACGACGTGCATTAACACACACACACGCGGGCGAGTGGCATTGTCTTAGCGTAAAAAATTGATGAAGGATGATCGGGGTTCGAATCCATTCTATGAGCCTTCGACCCTTGACATACGTAAGCGTTTTCTTGGAAAAAGAAAGGCTCGCCAGGCCGTGACACACGCGCTTCGTGATAGCGCCTCGAGAGAGAAAGAGAGAGAGAGGTGATCGAAATCTTATCGGCACTCCGGATCTCTTTAATCGCCGCCCCTGCTTTTACTGCTTCGCACACCGTACACCGTATAGTTGCATAAAATGCGCGAGTCAGTGCTGTGTGCCGAGGCCGTGCGCGGGTGTCGCCGTTGGATCCCGCGTTGTAAATTTAGTTTACCATCGATCGAAGCAATCGTGCCGCGCTCGTTCAATTATCTTTCCGTTCTTCTCCTACCTCGTATTTCGAACGATTTAACGACGCTCTCTACCGCCTAAGGACTAGAGATTATGCTCTTGTCATTTTTATTTTAAGAGCGTGAAATATTAATTGAAATATCTATTTTTCTCGCCGAATTCTGGGATAAATTTGTTTAAATATGTGATCTTGAATTTTACACGGGTATTAAGAGCCGCGGCTCAATTTGCCCCTTGTAAATAAATCGTGTTTGCCCACTGTATACAAAAGGGTTCAACTAGAATGTAGGAAAATGAAAGATTCAAGGGATTCAAATCCCATGATAAAAGATTCCAGTCCGGACGTCGTGTGGACCGGGTGCACTATACGCGATAACACGTCGCCACAAGATCCTCTGTACATCAAACTTCCTCTGTAGCCGGTTCAAACCATTTTATTGTATTTGGTATCTGTGTCGCGCGACTTAACGTACATATAGAAACGTCATCATTCAATTTGAGCTTAGACGCGTAGAGTCACACGGGATAACTGAGGCTTCGCTTATGACACAGTACCAGTTGGGATTTCAGATTTCCTGTTCTTTTGTGCCGCTGCGGCGACAATTCTTCTAACCTTCCAGGTTCGATTCACCGCCTCGGAACACATAAGGGAAACGAATGCCTTCGTAGATCGTGCGATAACAAACACCAAACAAGCTTATATTGATAAGGGTTAAAACTCGTCGCATGCACAAGGTTTCATAAGGTTACTTCCGAACTAATCTCAACTTCTTCCAATTTGTATGCACATCGCGAATAACAATGAATAAAAAGATGGATAAACATGCCCCCTCGATTAATTCCTGCGCGGAAAATCTCGTCGCTGGCTAACAGTACTGGATGAACGAGGAACAACGCAATAACCCGCGGAGATTCGTTTCGATTTATCGTTCGGAATCGCGGGGCCGCGATTCATTACGCGCGGTGCTCGCGCGGTTGAGAACGAGAAGCCCGGGGAATCGCGGGAATACTTTAGACTAGGCGCAACGTGCAAAGTCGGCATTGTGCCACCTGCGCTCTTTCTTTTCCGTACCTCCCCGCCGTGAGCCGTGCACCCTGTTCCCATTCCATCCCTCGCGCGCGAGCCCGTGGCAAGTATAAATTATCACGGCGGAAGTTAGTCCAACGAACTCTCCTTATCCTTTCGCGTGATAATAATTACTCTCTCTTTCTCGGCCGGTCGGCTGGAAATAGGTTCTTTAGTCGTCTGACGGGACACTTCGTAGATCGTGCTAGAGATCCCTCGTTTACTCGCGCCGCGCCGCGCCGGAACGATTATTTCTTACGTCCATCGGCTGCCGCCCCCATCGGGAGAGATCCGTACACGTGAACCAGCCCCATCCCCTACGTTTCAAATTTAAATAGCAAATTCGGAGGTGACGATCGGCTTCTTCTTGCCACCACGGCTGAAATCGTGAGATTATACCGAGGGGGTAGCGTGTAACCCGGGTTGATTTTGTAGATGCATAAGCTCCTCAAACCGCGTACTGTTAGCACGCGAGAGATTAGATGTCCGGATAATTTCTGCAACATGTTTAATATAAAAATTTTACTGTTCAAACCAGGGCTTTGTTGCAATTATGCCTGAAAGTTGGTTAACAAGGAAAAAAATTCGTTATCATCGGAAAATAGTATGTTGCTACTTGAAACGAGTAAAATGCTTTGCATGTATCTTTTAATTGTATACGCTATCACATATAATCGATTTTGGGGATTGCATGATTGTGGGAATAATTAATACAGATTTTTGAAATGTGTTATTGATACAGCTGATTCTTACGTCGGATCCAATTAATTTTCGGGCTATATTAAAAATTTATTACACAGATAAATAAATACCGCTCTAGTATCGTCGCAAGCGAGAAATCAACCTTTACGTATTATAAATACGAACTTTACTGCGGATCCATTAAGCGTGTCGTGATTATTATTTACCAGTATTTATCAGTTATGAACAATCATTATTTACCCCTGCGTGAAATGTAATCATTTCGAGCGGTATTAAATTTTTCATCGGTTTTATTTGTTTGAATCGATATACAATATAAATTCGCGATGTAATCATTCGCGTTGATTGGAAAATTCAAGGAAGACGCCCTACTTCCCTCTACCAAAATATGAAGTAGTTCATTACGCGATAATACAAACAAGTACAAATTGAAAACCGAAAGAAATGAATTAATTGAATAAAAATTATTTGAAGAAATCCAAATAGACGAATCCAAACGGGAAAAAAAATAAAATTTCACTAATAACACATTTTTTAATCTTTTCACGCATTTAATTTCATCTGGCATTTCGCGTTTACACAGATTAACGTTGCATGCGTTCGTACGTTTGCCTCGCTTAGCTGGCAGTGTTGGTAGCGAGTCGAATAAAACTGGCAACGAACTGCGAATTCGGTCGCCTCTAATTCCGTTTCCCTGGTCCCGGGTATAAAATTGAAAGGATAATCGGGACGACACGGTTGGGGTGGATGCTCGCGAATTAGGAGCCACCGAGATACGGCGCCGCTATTATGTGCACCTTGCGGTGTAATCGGCCAAGCTAATGACTTAGCACCGAATTATCGCGCGTCGCTCGACGTCCCCGTAAATCTACCGTTCTGGCTTCTCCTAATTGCACCATCCTTATTGCCCCGAATTAGTTACGAATTTGCCCCGCTTCGCCCGCGAAGAGATCGATTTAAAATTAGGACAGATAACGAGGCTGCGATTAATACTATCGCCGGTGACACGGAGTCTAAAATAATTTTAACCACACCTCCGACTTAAAAAAAAAGAAGAAAATTCTATAAAATTGAAAGCTTCTTTTTTAAAGAACCACGTCCGGAATTAAATTGGGAAAACAATGTTCGGATTAAAGTTGCACGGGAAGGAAACGGGAGTAAGTTCTTCTGGCTTTTATTCAGGAAGCCCGGGTTATATGCGCCGCGTATAATGCTATGAATCGTGAAACATTGACCAAAGTGTCGTGGACGCGTCGCGGCGAGCGTGTCTGTTTTGTTCCTCGAGATCAATTTACCAACCGCCGGGCGGAAAAAGCAGTAAGTTTTTATCAGGCCGGGCGTGCGTTACGTTGGGAAAATAGCGATGAACGGGACCGGTGATCCGCGTTATTCCCGCGATTCGCCGCGGGAAGGAGAAATAAAAACGGCGTGGCGCGACGGCCGGAAAGCAGGGAGGAGGATCTCCGGCGGTAGAAAATGAAAAAGGTTGCGGGAAATATTTTTATTAAACGAACTCGACGGATAATTCGGTGAACGGGAAACGTTGCCCCCCGTGCAATATTCAAATCGGGCGGTACACCGGATTTCCCATTGCTGTTTATTATTTACATCGCAATGTCCATCCTCGTGGCTTCTGCAAAATTCAAATACCCATTTCTTCTGGCACGCCGCGCGCGCGCCGTCTCCGACTTCGTGTTTGTAGCCGCCCGTTTCGTCTATCAACGTTTTAACTCGAGGAAACGGCGTTATAAAATGCATTCACAGCCGGGTAATATTAGAATCGTTTCGAGCTCGTCTTTAATCTCAGCTGAATCGCGCCGTTCGCTTTGTCTTGTTCTCGAGATTAAATTTTTTACAATACCTCCGAGTCTGATACGATTGGCAGGAGTAGGTATCGGGAATAATTCGTCGCTCCAGTTGAGACTAATGAAAATCTAATGAGTACGAATTTTACTGCGGTCGATTTCGTCCGACGTTTTAAATCATCCAAGATTCCATCCGAGATCCCGTGACTCATCGCTCTCCGCTCTGATCAACCGTATTTAACATGAATTTTTGATGATCGTTAAACACCTGGCCCGGCGTCAAACTCGACGTGCCCAGCGGCGTTACGACGTGTTTATCACGTGTCATACTCGATCTTTCGTGGATGACGTGGCTGAAAAGCAAGGATGAAGCGTTTAAATTAATCGCGGCATCAGTTCCACCGTGCTCCGATTCGTCATTACGCATGCCGATGACTGCCCTGTGTTTGATTTACCGAGCATTTCGAATTATTAGACGGCACTACCCGTTCGCGTGATTGACGCGGGGGTACATATTTCATCCGACCTGCCGGCATGTTGCTTTCCGAATGATTTACCTCGTACTCTTACCGTTCTATTT
>SHCU01000199.1:145107-174981 GCA_004307685.1 Ceratina australensis | reverse complement strand
TGTATTAATTCATTTATTGCGAAAATCGGCCAAGTCCATTTACACTTAAATTGGGATATTTATGAGCTTAATAACGCGTCTAATACATAAATTATTACAAATATCTTCAGCCTGAAAAGATAATATAGAAACGTGAATATTAAAACAGCTTGCTTAATTATTTGGCCATTTTCAAAATAAACGACTGAATTATTATCTCAATTCTTGTCAAGACTTCTTATCGCAATTATTATCATCAACTCGCGAAATGACAAAACTCGGCGTTTAGTAAAATCGTAGATATAGAACGATCGCAATTTGTCCGAAGTAGTTGGAAGCAATTCAATCAGACTCGCAGCGGTGAACTGCGATAACATTTTAAGATCCGAGCGTGTAAATCCGCGTCAAATCTATAACGCGATAATTCGTCGCGCCCGGAGAGAATAATAATGCCGCGCGGACCCATAACACAACGCTTGTAACGCTTTGCAAATTCGTGTGAATGCTAAATCGTCGCTGGCATAACGATCGCCATCGCCTCGTTTTGCTCGTTTTCACACCGCCGCAAATCGCTCGCAGCTTCCGTGTCCCAACTAATTGAATTATTCGCGCTGCCTGCGGGGAGACCCGTATCTTATGCGCCGGACGACACATCATTTTTGTCGTTTTATTAATTACCGACGTTAACGAGCAGGTAAGAAACGCTCGCCAACGTACATGCATACACACACAAACTTCTCCCGTTTTGGTCGCAACGAGCGGACGATTTCGCATTGATTTTATTTCTTGCGCGAACACAGCGGCGTGAAAAACTTGGATCGGTTACAACCTTGTGTTCCTTTCTTTTTCTTTCGATTATAAATTTAATAGGAACGGAACAGTAGCCCGGGAGAGAGATTGAAAATTATTATTTCACGGATAATGAGCCTCGTGTCCATAAATTTCGAGCATCTCGCGGATGAAATACGTTTTAAATGAAACAGAGATTATAAAATGAATCAATTATCATTCATTTCGCAAATAATGGTAGCGTCGATGAAACCGAGCAGGGGCTAAAAATCATTCGATGCCACGCGGCGAGATCGTTATTTTGTTGAGTTCCACCTTGCTACTTTCGGGTATCATTTATAAATGAAACGTGCCAGAAACGTGGAAGTATTTTCTCTACCGACAAGACAGATGGAAGAAAGCGTATTAATTATTCACGTTAACATGCTGGTGCTGAAATGATTCATTTATAATCAAATATCGTTAATACTGCAAGTGGATCAGTTTAATTGTTTATGCATCAGCCAAAGAGAAAGCTGTTTCATAGGAAATATGAGTAGAATTCATGAGCTTATATTATAAAGGTAGTATTTTATTATTTATTAATATAAATAAATTGGAAAATTATTTTAACATTCAATTTCAGTAATTATTGCATCGATTCATGCCGGTTATCTTTTAAGTTTACCGGAACGCATTGTCCTGATTTCATAAAATTAAAGCACATGGGACATGATAACGATTGGAATTGAACTTTTAGGAGCAGCGAAAATTAAAATACTGCCTACAACCGATTTGAATGGTGACGTCAAGTTTTAATGGTTACCCAAATAACAGTCTTCGTTTCGATGAATTGATATTTTGCGAGTATATTATGTATTCCGTTTCGTGCAATTTACATTCACAATGCACACCGATGAAATCTATTATAAAATATCAACGAATCGATTTTATTGACTTAAGTGAGAACAACGTGAAAAGTAGCATATTCACGTGACGTAATTTACTAAAACATTACCTTTCACTCTCACTATTTGATCAATATTCTATCAAATCAAATTAATTACCATATGTTTCGCCAACGTTTCATATTAGCTACTAGAATTAACTTTCAAACTTGCGGTAATACCCCTGAACAATCTACTATTTCATCAATTGTACAAGAGTTTGTAATTTCACGTCAAATTAAAGAATATATTTCGTTACACAATACAAATGTCCTCTGTTTGCATACTCGCTTTGTCAGATAAAATATTCCATTATTTATATTACGTATAATTAATTAATAAGTCGTATTAATCGAAACGTTTATTCCTTATTACATTATTAACAAACATTTACTCAATGGTAGTTTAATAATTCACAAATTAATCAAACGCAAATGTGAAATTCTGTACCAATTTAAAATTATAATTTACACGTACAAAATTTCGTTATAAGGAGAGAAGAATTCTTTATTGTTGAAATAGTATTCTGTCGATAGGGAATGAACTTTCATACGATGCTCGTAATTTGTGAAATACTACTCGGTCTACGAGGTTACAATTGCCTGTGTATTACATACATACGTATGTAAGTCTTCTTTCACCCGTTCAAAAATCACTCGGTAGCACGCGTGGTGTACCCGGCCGTGGAAATCGTTTTCAAGATCACGATCGTTAACAGCAAAGCCCCGAGCTTTATGCTACTGAGATTTCTACTAGTGGGAAAGTAATAAGCATGGAACACGCGGACCAGGTATTCGAGTAGCTCGTTACTTTTTATAGCGACCGGTTGTGACGCGACTTTCCTAGCTATGCCATGAGTGTAATCGCGCGTTCGCTAGAGTTATTCCCTCTCCGAAGCGTGCTGTCGCCAAGGAAGAAGGAATTGTAATCGAAACCGACGTAATCCTCGTTCGAGCCTGGAACGTTCGTTGCGTCACACTGGCTATCTGCACGTATTGTATCCCTCTTAAATTGTAATTACGTAGCCTGTTATAGCAGTACTACAAGTATTCGTAATTATAAACAATCGGGTGCAAAAATGTTGTCTGAATTTATGTAATTACAATAATATAGCATTAAAATAAAACATCAAAATGTATCAGTTCTTTCATATTGTTCAAGATTTGCAGTTACTAAAATGACGCGTGAACATCTATATAAATCCTTGTTACCATCCGAAGTAGAGTGTTATAAGAACTAGATCAGCATTACACGAACCTGATAAGTATTGAGTGTAACTAAACAAGGCTATTAAAATAGGATGATTTGAATATTCGAACGAGATTTAAATAAACTTGTTGAACTCTCGCACTAAATTCCCGTGCAATTGAGTCGCGGATACGAGAAAAAGTGATCGTCGAGCAGATGAATAGAGGAGGTCTGGAAACCGGATCTTTCGTTTACCCAGCGGCTGCTTTAATCAATCAAGCTATCCAGGACGTCAATGAATTATCTCCTTTCTCAAGCCACTCGATCGAAGTGATCGTTTAACGAATTTCGAACCGTCACAGTTTTATAACTCATCGCGCTCCACATTCCGTGTAACACACTTTCCCCGTATTTAAATTAGTTCAATAAACTAGAATCGTAAGGGGCAACGAACTTGCTAATCGGTATCGGTAAAGTTTGCTCGTCACGGCCGCGCGGAGATCTTCGTGTATGTTTCATATTTTATTTCGGTATATTTCATTTCAGATGGGATGGGCGATGAAATAAAATCTGAAGTCCAGTTTGAAATTCGAGGACTTAAAGCTACTACCACTGCCCGCTTCGAGCATGTTTTACCAGGTTTTCGCTAAAATATAAAATTTAACATAGATATTAACTTCAGAGTGTAGCAATAATGAAATTGCAGAGAGGTTTTACTTATGAGGATAAATCTTTCAAATTATGAATAAAGGAATATACGGGGTAACCAAAAAATAAATTTGCATGTGGATTCTATTACAATTAGAAAATGCAGTTGTAATAAATACCGACTGTCTAATTATATAACGTTGGAAATTACGGTACAAATTAATTAAAAAAAGTAAAGAGTTAAATAATATGTAGATTTTTAAGGATACCTTGCGTATTAAAAATGTCAATTTATCAAAGATATTAATTATCCCATTTTAAATCGGACGTATTATCAGTCTTCCTAATGAAACATTTTTAACACGAGGAACGCGAGTAAGAATGGAATAGCATCCGAATAATATGTTACACGATATCTGCTTTAATTTTCGCGTGAAGCACGCAATACCACGATTACCGGGAAAAACGCGCGTATTGTGATACGGCGGGCCGAAATCCGTTCCATCGAAATTTCATTCGCGTCCGCCTAAATCGCTCCGAGACATAACCACTCCGGGGATCACATCGCCGTGGAAGGAAGGAAACCGGCGCAACGGTTTTCTTTTAAGTCCGGGCCAAAAGAATAGTAATGAAGGTTTCGTTAACAATCGGCTTCACCGTTGCGGACGTTTAATAACCCGAGCTTAATAATACAGAGGCTCTTTGTTCTTCTTTCATCCCCGATTGGCCCTTTCTACTTACTTCACGATCCGGCGCGGGGCGGTCGGCAACGAACGCTGCCGCCGCCGCTACCACCGCGGTTGCTCGTTCCTCGGCACGTCGACTGTACCGTCTGAAAACGATCGAAATCCCATTTTCTACTGTCACAGACGCTCCCGGCTTTTTCTCCTAGGCGAGATTTCCACGCTCCGGCTCCGAGAACACCGTCCCCGAGTGTCTTGATCGTCCTCAGCCCGTCTAATTTCCTCCGTTCTCAAACAGACCGTCATAAATTACAGGGCGCGACGACGACGACGCTGCTGCTGCGCCGTACGCGCGCTCCGCCACGGAATTCCACGGCTACCTACCCGACTGCCTGCTCGTTCTGTAATTCGGATCGTTTCTAAGTCCGTCGCTGTTCTCGCGGAAACGAGGATGTCATCGAAACTTTCCGCGAGCCTGCCCTATTCCTGATTAATTCCGGCAATTAAGTAGATTGTTCCAGATTCGAAAACTACAGCCCACTCGCAAAGTAAACGCCGCTCGTTCCGATAATGACGATTTTATCATAGTCACTTAAGTCTAATTCAATGCGAGAATTACTCATATAATTCATTTACTGTTTAACCCTCTTGCACTCGAGAGGTGTCATCACTTCGTATTATAAATGTCACCTGAAGCAATATTTCTGCGTTATACATTTACACATTTTAATTCGTAGCTCTAAGAAATTCAGCAAATATTTACAGAAAAATACTGCTTCCTAAATAAACATAATAAATAACGTAGCGTTTACAAAGGATTACGCATGATCGCATTGGGTTAACGGTGAAATCAAATATTATTGTAAATTACTTCCAATTAATTCCACGTAATGATTCCTTGTACAATTAACGAATCGAATTAAATGATTCCGCGATGACACAGTGTTAAGAAGAGTATTATTGATTCCGCGTGCTCGTCTGATTTTCATTATTTTTAATGAACCCTAAACGCGAATCATTTCTCGAACAAATCACGTTCGACCGGTCGTTTCGTCAATAAAGATAGAGCAGAGCGAAAAAGAGGGAGACGGACGGAAAGACAACGGGAATGGAGACAATTTGGCGCGTTAATTAAATTCGCCGACCATTAACCAGGCCCGTTCCGTAGAGTTTCGTGGCTGCGATGGCAGGCACGCGGAACTTGGTCGGCCGCGCGTTCGAAAAGCCATTTGGCCGTGTCACGGGCCATCCCGCCGGTTACTCGTCGAGGACAAGACGAGCGTCGTGGAAACAGCCTTGATGTGCACGAGAAGTCTCGGGTGGTACCCTGACGGGTACACGTATATATACGTATATATATATAGTATACACGTACACGTGACTTGTCACTGATTCCCGTGCGTTCAAAGGGTTGAAACTGCGTGGCCCGTCTAATGGGACCCTTTGTGCGGTGTCACACGACTGTCAGCCGCAATGCTCGCTCGCTCTTGCTTCGAGCACGTACCATTTCTCTCTGTAACCCTTTCGCGGGGCACTACCGCCCTGGCCCTTGTAGATTGACCAATGTTTTCTTGCAAGGACAAGTTGGAGCTCAACGAAATTCAGGCAGGAATTTAACTCGACCAGAGTACCATTTAAATAACGTTTCACTGCTTCAGATCCTTTAATGAAGTAACGAATTAAATTGGAATGGTAGCAGTAAAAAATTTCTTTTAACTAGCCTTAGTACAGTCTTAAAATGTGAGCTACGTGTGTTTGCGTGCGAGCATATTAAATATTATTTCAATTATTCTTCCTTTTTTCTGGGAGCCTTGGTGCCATTTTTATCTGGTTTAAGTATTCTATCTTTCTGGATTCTTTTACCAAATGACTTTAAGGCCTTTGGCTTTTATGGACTTTTTCATTCTTAACAATATTTCAGTACTTATTATTCAGTTCCTCGTTCCTACGTATGAATCTTGCAATCCTGCTTTGATATCTGCCTTCATATAATTTTCGTACATGCCATCTGATCATCCCTAATTTCATGGTAGAATTTATCATATCTGCTCGCTGTTATTTTATCAGATTGCTATTCTATCTGTTCGCTGATTCCTCATACTTTTTTTCTTCTCTTCTTTCCAATCTCATTATTTCCATGTCTATTTTTTTATTACTATAATACAAGTTCCTTATTTTTTCCCACTTTAACTGAATTAAATTATAATATCTGCTGGTATAATTTAAATAAAAATTGTACATGTTCATCTAAAAATGGTAACGCCAGTGCATTACGAATGTTTCCTACAGTTTTAATAATGTATGCCCTCACGAGGAACGGATCACGAGAACGGATTGAAAGTTTGATTCAACGACATTCTATTAAACTTCAGCCCCGCCAGATTTCTGAAATCCCATTGATAATTACAGTATCATCGCAACAATTTTATGAAAGATTGTTTGTTTGATAAAATCATGTTTTCTCACATGTTTCCATCCAAAGCCCGTTACATGTGAAACAAACAAGTAAAAATAATAGTATTTCAATTCGAACAGACGGTGTGCAACTGTAATATTTCCAATACGTTACAATTTCTGCAGTGACTCGAATCGAGTAATTATTTTCGAAAAAAAAAATGGTTCCCCGTACTTCTCTTTTTTTGCCACGTATTGTACGCGGGAAGAGACCGGGGGATGAAATTTGCGGGAGAGAAACAAAAAGTTTTCGAAGTGAAAGGGAATTGGATTTTTTTTTTGTAAAAGGTTAAGCTCTCAAATGAAATTTCGTTGATTGGAACCGTTTCAATGTATCCCAAGCTGGTGACAAAAAACGCGAGAAGGAATAGAAGAATCGATTCTATTTCTGTACAGTTTTAAGCGCCGGGGATTAATTAAGCAAATGCTTCAAAACGTGACGTCTCATTTCTAAGCGTTCAATATAAAACAGTTCGAACCATTTTCTTATTTTACCTTACCCATTAAAATTACATATCAATGCAAATATAATCGATATCTGATAATTACATATAACGAGATGAGCTTGAATCTTCACGTGTCGTACGTATAAAGGGTACGTTCACTCGCGCAACAAAAATAGAATATTCAAAGCATATCGATGACTAAATTTATTCCACAAGTTCATTGCCTGAGGATGAGAACAGACTCGGTAATAAATATCTGATTAAAGCATTACCTTCAACCGTACTAAAGTCCAAACAATTTCACTTTGTTCATGTATCACATTTCAGATTTTCCAAGTGAAATCTTTCCGCATCTCACAGCGGAGCAATTATTCGCGATGCGTTTAAAGCTTAATCTCGCCTCTAGCAACCACGCGAAATCCTGTTACTTTATTCCACCAAAGATAATCTAGCAATCAAACAAGCTGAACGTAACAACCTCATTACATACTACACGCTTTTCGACGGCACAAACGAAGATAGCCGGTAGCAGCTACCAAACAACGCGTTGCGTACGGAGTGCTGCTCGTTATTACAAATCACCGGTAAGGCGAAACCAATGTTCGTACCGGTCCTATCGATCTCATTTAAAAATGAAACAGCCAGCCCCAGCGACCGAATCCCCCTCGCAACGCGTAAGAGGAGAACCGAGGCCCTGATAAAATAAGCGGAACGTCTGCGCGGCGCCAAACAACGATCCACGTGACGGCATCAAGTTTTCATCCACCCTGGCGAGTGATCGCGTGTCAGAAATTACCGGTATCCGATGCCCGAGTAACCCCCTCCGCCGCTGTCGGTCGACTCGTCAAATCGATTTTCCTCGCACGGATTTTCCGTGCCCGAACCACCGGCCGGCGGTACCGATATTCGCGCGCTTCCTCTCTAATTGTAACTCAAATAGTGAGCGGACGTAGATAGCAGCGGGTAGAAACGCGTGTAGAACCGCGGACGTGGCCGCGATAGAAATTTCCTGAAGTTCCGGTCACGGAGCGAGAAATGTAAATTATCGACGGGTCACGGAGCGGACCGACTGGTCATTAGAGACCGGATCAAATTCGCGTGCGTGCGCGCAACGGGTGTCCGTACGCGCGCCGGCATTAGGGGTTGCTCGTTTGCCTCCCCAAATACAATCGGATTCGCCGGATCGAGGACTGTTTAATCGCCGATCGTCCCCGGGAAGAATTTCAAAGTTGTCCGTAGAGAAAAAAATGATTACTCGTTTCGATTGTTTTTGTCAAATATAAAATAGATGTTCTTTGGAGCATGAAGTAACAAGGAGAATTGAAATATCGCGTGGACGTATTTCGATTGAAGATTTATGATCAATCACGTGAAAACAATTGGACGGACTGTTGACGGACAAAAGTTGGTTTACGTTTTAATACGAATTTTGCAAATCTGGTTAGATTACATCGGACAAATGAAATGTGCCGGACATTTCTATCTGGTGTACCTGGTTTCGTCAATAGCGTGCGGTGTATTAAAACTCGTGATTTTATATTTTCCATCCTGTTCTTTCCCGTCTCCCTGTTTTCAATTGCGTAGCTGCTGCCACGGTGGACAATCGTATCGGTCAAAGTCCACACAATCGCCACTCGCTGTGACAAATAATACTCTACTATTTTCAGATTTATATAGGCAAAAATTGGGTTTTCATTATACACATAACAGTATCAATAGAGTTTGAATCAACATTTTTTTTTTAAACACAACATCAAAGGTTCACGGTTACACATTCGATATTCGTAATCAACTCGAAATAAAAATTTCTTTCTGTCGGCTGGAAAAAGTGGAGAAAGGAAAAGAATGATTTCCCATCCGTCAAAACTGGTTGGTTGTATTTCACAAAAATTTTTCACAAAGGCGAGCGCGCAGATAGTTTTTATCGGAGCGTAAAAAAATAGAGGATCTGTTTTTTCTCTTTTTTTTAAGAAGGCACATGCTGCCTCCGCTACCGCCCTATCCTCGTCCTTAATCAAACTTGAATGCGGTGCGAATCCGGCAACTTCCGGTGTGATGCGCGTCGCGGTTTTCCCAACGTTCGCCTGAATATTGCACGCGTACGTATCGTGTATCGACCAAGCTTTTTGCCTGGCTATTGTTTGGAAAAAAAACGACGTTTCCCATGGCCGATCGCCCACAATAATTATTAAAGTATACCGTCGCGCGAAATAAACAACGTTGCGCGATAAAACTTTCAATATTATATCAAGTAATAATACAAAAAGATCGTAAGATCAATTAAGTATTGTTGCTAATATTTTAATTATTTGTAGAATATTTTGATTTAGAAATTTCTTATGGGTAGAAAAAAATATTAGAATGTACGAAACTTCTAAGGGAGTGTAAACAGATTAGAGAATGCAATATGAAATTGACGTAAACTAAGGTAGCTGAACTTTTGCTTCCGTTACGCAGTGATACGTTTTGAAACGTAATACAGCCGGGCAAATTGTTGAAATATTTTAAGTCAACGATCCCATTTACGTACTTGATATCTGCTTTTATGAAATGGACAGAATATAAAGTAAAATATTGTAAATTCATAATGGTTCTATGCATGAAAAGTAAAATCTGAATTATATGCATTATGCTATTAAAATATGGAATTGTAAAAATATAAAAAAAAGACGAACCTGATGCATATGCATTGGTTTTGACACGCAAATCGATCTTTTAAGCAACCGGCCAGCAAAAGGAACGTTGTCAGAAATATAAATATTTAAACTCCATGAATACGCTTTCATAAATTAAACATGATTACAAGTTTCCAATCATACATTACTAACCACCGTAGGATTGCTGTTCATCTATATATAATTTATTCGGTACCGATTCGCAGGGATTTGCTCACTGCAAGTTTGTCAAATGCTGCATTAAACGTGTTGATTCGCCGGGTGTGCTCGATAAACAAGTAAAATTCGTACGTCGATTAAATTCGAATATTTTTATATCAAATTGATTTTTTTAAATAATTCTGGAATAAACCTGTAGCTTCGGTAAACAGTGAAAATATTTTTTTTTATTGTCATGTTTTTAAATGTTAATTACTTTTCAAAAAAATGAGGAATAGAGGGATTTTTTTAGGTTATGAAAGAAGCATCGATCGATGATACGGGATATAAATATTAATGAATTCCGGGGAGTAGACTATCACGGGAAAGTGAATCTCTCGTGGAGAAAAAGGCGGCGAGATGATTCCCCCTTCGAAATGTGGAGTTACCTTGTCCAACCTGTTCCCACGGACTATCTTACCTCGTCTGCGACGGATATAGAAGACAAGGCTGTTGCTAAATTGTGTTTTAAGCGGAAAGTTTACGCCGTACTCTACCTCAAATCCCGCGGCGACGTTATCCTTGCTAAGTGTCTCGCCAAAGAGAACGGGATAGAGCGAGAGGGGAGACGTTCTATTTTATGAATCTCGAACGAACGGCGATGTGCATTTACTCTAACAAGCTAACTTTAATCATCAAAAATTTTAGGAGATTCCATAAATTCGAAATTTTTTATAATGGAACCGCGAACATGGGGGTTGATATCAAGTCTGTGTTAAAAAATGTGCGACAGAAATTTGATTTTCGATCAGGCAAATTAAACGAACGGTCAGTGACTAATTCACGTGTTCAAAATTTAAACAATTAAGCGGCAATAGTGGCTCTTTCGAAATGCAAAACTAAAGTGGAACGGCCTAACGTTCTGAGCTACTTGAACGGAGATAATGAAAAGCAATAAAAAAGAAAAAGTGGGACTCGGTGTTTCATGATGAACGAGGCTCCCTTAGCGGAGACTCGCGTGAATTATTTCTCGGCTAAGACAAATCTCGGTGTTTCTTGCGATAATCGAATGCATTAAATTTCCACGTTGTTCTCGGCCAGTGCCGATTAATTACTATTCATAGTCCGCTTTCTTGCCGCAGTCACTCCCTGCGTTCTCTACCGATTGCCATATTTAGACGCAAACATGCTACGTTCTTAATGCCTTTTACAGTGCACGCTCCACTAGCACATTATTCAAGTAGACTTCAGCTTCCTAGTTTATTAATTTAAGAAGCTTTTTGTAATTGATGCTTGAAATTGAATTAAGGAAAGTACAGGTCTGGAAATCTTCAAATTTTGAAGACGCATACGCGTCTCAGATTCGTTTCATTCGTTTCGAGTAATCATATTCAAGCTTCAAAGTGTTTTCGTAAAGAACAAAGTATTATTTTCTCAGGCTCGTTTTAACGATTCGATAGTACCATGGATCGCTTCCTACAGAACAATCGAACCGACGAGGAACCTATACTCTGAGCAAACATTTCACAAAGCTTTGTTTTCGCCTGTTTCATAGCACTTGTATCCGATCGTTACAAACATATTTTTTAAGGCAACATGATGTCAGTTCTCAAACCGGTTAAAAATCACATCTTATACAAATGAATTATACTCTCATTTCAATTGCCTAACATTATTATTGAATCATTGATATGACGATCTGAGAAACTTGAAATGATATTTTAATGGACTCTAATTGCTGTTAAAACAACTGGTTTACGCTTACATAAATTTAAATAATAGATTTTTAGTTTTATGCAGCTCGTAGGTCGATAAAACACACTCGAAGAACTCTACGTTATCATTTCTACTGCCTAACATTATTGAATCATTGATATATCATCTGAGAAATTTGATACTTTATTGCTATAATACTTCAATGGATTCTAATTCCTACTAGAACGACTGGTTAATGCTCATATAAATTTAAATAATGGATTTCTAGTTTCACGAACCTTGTAGGTCGATGGAACTACACGTTATCATTTCTACTGCCTTATTGAGTCACCGAAATAATATGATCCAAGAAATCTGATACCAATATTGCTATAATATTTTAATGGATTCTAATCGTTACTAGAACGACTGGTTTACGCTTACATAAATATAAATAACGAATTCCTAGTTTTATGGAGCTTGTAGATCGATAGTACTGACCCGAGGAAGTAAAATAGCTAGAGATTTCCAGCTCTGTGGAAAATTCGCTCATCCCGGTCGTAAACGCGACGATATGACGGAACCTGACCAACGATGACCACGCAACGTCAACAACGATAACGCGGTATTCAAATTTAAGCGATACACTCGCGGCGGCCGGGAATTGTTGCGAGATTAAATCCGGTACGACTGTGGTAATCAGATTCAGGTAATAAACTCTCTATCTATCAACTGTCCCGCTCGTTCGCCCTTCGCCTACACCCCCGCACCCCCCTCTCTCTCTCTCTCGTGTTTCTCGTCGCAGACTTCCGGCGTTGTTTACTCGGCGCACGACCGCCGTCCAGGAAAATTTCGTTTGTTCACGCGTTCCGCGCGCTCCCTGTCGTGTACTTTCCCTTGCCCCGGAACAATTACGACGCATTTTAATTAAAAATTCTATTAATTCGACCCGACGCGCCCCGTCGCATCGCGCGCGCAAAACGTCCCCACGGTACACCCGCCGCCGTTACAAGGTATTAAGCGATAGTTTTAAGGTCGCGGGGAATGCGGCTGCCTGTAATTTACGCGAAGGCCGTTGCTCGTTATCTCTTTGTGATCACCGAGAACGAGCCTCGGTTACTCTCCTTCTAAGTAATTCGATTTCTCCCGCACGAATCGATTATCTTTTTTCCCCATATCTCGTCATACCACCCGATTATTTAACCATTAATATTTTTATTACGAACTATATCTCGTAACAATCAAATTTCATGTAATCGTAGATCTTTTGTACAATAATATTAACGTTCTATACTCGAGGAAATTTTCTCCAAATATAAATGTTTCTCTACTTATTTTATGTTGTTATAAGTATTATACAATTTTCAAATATGTGTGAATTTTATAGTAATTAATTATATATGTTTGGTCTTATAAAACAAGTGGCTATCGTGAGTCATTTATCGAGTACAAACTATATTCACCATGCCTGATTTGATTATTTCAAGGGAAGAAGTTTATACAATTGTCACTATAAATTGATCAAGCAATTTATAAAATCGAGATAAAAGTCGTCTGAGAAGGATGTGTAAAATGTTCGAAGAGAGGACTTACGTACCGAACATGTGCAATATAAAACGCATATAATGATCCGTAGGTATGCTGTTTTAGTGCGGTTGCGCTTGGCCAACGGTGAACTCGTAATCAGTGTAAAAACACAGCGAGGCGTAGAATAAACGTGAAAACGGTAAGGTATTCCAGCGTGGGAGATAAAAAATGCTAAGAAAAATGTTTCACCCGGCGATTCTTATCTACCAGGTAGAACAAATTCAAAGTAGCTCGCAGAAGGCAGGATAACGTTTCACGAAGGAAGAAATCACTTCTCGAAGGAAGAAATCCTCGGATATTTCTATTTGATCGAATTTATGATTTAATAAAAACTTGTAATCGACGGCTTGATTCAACTAATACTTTTTTATACGTTCATGAGAACTTTGTAAATAGTTCCAGCAGGAATTTTTATTTCATTGAATAAAATGGCACGGCAAGTAAACTTGTATATAGTATGTAGTTTCATCAGCATATTATGCGCGGGCCAAGAATTTGTTTTCTACTCGAACATGAATTCGCGCTCAATTTACGTTGGTCAGTTAAATTAATTGGAAAGCATTTTGTAAACACTAGATCCGACGAGACCCCGGTGATTTTCAAAGTGGAAACTTGATTAAAACGTTGTCACGCAATTTCGTATGAACTTCTCGAACGTTACCGGGGAAAGTAATTTCGCGGATCGGTACCGGGAACCGGACCACAATGTTCCTTTTAATTGTCTTACCTTTTTAATTTCAGTTTCGCGTTTGTCGATACCGTTCCAATTTTTCGTTACGCTCCCTTATTCCCCGAACTTGGTCGAACTCGTTCAGGCTTGAAATGGAGCTGTAACAGGGGATCAAACGCGAATTAACAAAGCGTAAAGGCTCGCGAAAAATTAAAACAGAGTTCAACGATCGAATAAAAGAATTCAAAGCGGAGTCGTCGAAAATGGCGCGTTATTTGGCGAGAAAACATGAAATCGCGGAGAATTACTTGAAACTACCAATATCCAGTTTAAAAGGATTATCAAATTAAACGATTTACAGATTTCGTTTTAATAGGTTGTGGAGAAAGAAGCCCATTGTTATTGCTAAATGGATGTCACGTTTTATAGGTCCATTTGCATCTTTATGGTTGTTTAAATTTAATTGACGTTCAGGCTCGTAGTTGGTTAATTAAAGTGTCAAAATTATTTAATTTCGCCGAGTTGCATTGAAGCCAGCAAAAAACAAAATATAGGCTCATTGTTAATTTTTAATTTTATCCTTCTAGGAGACACACACATGAGTTTCAGCTAGCTATGATTGCCTGTCTCTAGCCGTACGTACTTGACTCAATCAAGTTTTGAAATAAACGTCAAAATAATGGATTTATTTTTCACCAATTTAATACTTCTCCGATTAAGCAAATATTGCGATTTTATACAAATAAAAGAATAAAAAGAAGGAACGTACGAAATCGGGGAGATCGATCATCCGGCGAGCGAGTCGAGACGCGAGAAGAATAGGAGGCAATTTCGTGATGGGCCGTCGCGGTCGAAGCTCCTTGAGGAGGGGGGCGGTCAAGGGAAGAGGAGAAAAAGAAACGCGCGGCCCACAAATCCGCACTATTTTTCGACGTAATGAGATCGGGATAAGCCGTGGCGGGAGAGCGGCCGGGATTAACCCATCACGATCCGAGCCTTAATTGTTCGTAAAATGAATTAACAGCTCGCATGCGATGCACTTTAACTTATTCGCCGACAGCGTACACCTATCTTTTACCGCTGCGGCAGGCCGCGCTCGCGCGCGCGCGGGGCCCCCGCGTAAAATATGTTGCTTCAGCATGAACGATACAACTTCTCATCAATGCGCTGGCAGCACGCCTCGGCCAGCGTGCCCGACTGCCTCGCCTAGTTCGAGCTCCACCCGAGCCGCCTACTCGCGTCGCAATTTACTAATGAACATCGAAGTCTCTTGTCCATCGGCGAATCCGGTTTCGACGACAACTTTCCGAGCGGCCGCGAATAATACGCGGCGAAGTTTCGGTTATGACCGCTCAACCCCGTGAATCAATGCTCGACGCCGAAGACAAATCGTTCGAACTGGGTTATGACGATAGTTGTACAATATATTCGAACCGGCTGACGTTTTTCTGGCTTGTAACAATTTGGCAAACTTACTTCTCGTTCCCTATACAACCGTCAACTGTATTCCGACACAAAATTCCATTACCTGTTACGAAATATCGGGGAACGAATATAAATATTAATTACGATGACGAATTAATCGAATTCTACCGGGACATCGGAGGAGACGTTGATATAATGCAACGTGATAATGGGCTCAATTAGCAAGTATAAAAGGACGGTCCATTATTAAATAAACGTTTCGACGTATAAATTCTATCCGGTGGCACGGAAATTATCTAATTTAACAGATCTCTACGGAACGTTCCATAAATGACCGGAATATCTGATAGATAGTTATCAAATACTTAAGTTACACGAAACTTCCCTATCGCACATGAGCCTCGGCAATGAAACTCGTTGCATATCTCGATTTGATAGTATCGAGCCTCTCTCATTACGCGGCGGCGCGCGTGAGCCGAAGAATTTCTGTCCGCCGCTTAATTTATGTTCCCACGATGATTAGTGTAATTAAACCGTTATGGACGTCCGCGGTTTCATTTGCAGGCTCGTCACGAGTGAAAACGAGGGACCGGTTTCGATTTTTAAAAAACCATCGTCCTGTATCGCTTTCGACGTGACGCAACACAAATAACGCCGGGTAGAATTGAATATTTTTTTTACTTGTACGGATTCTCCTATATCTGAAAGTGATTCGAAGTTACGCGTTCTCTGAATGCGGAATGGTATCGGACAGCGAGTAAACATTGCCCGTTATGCGTTCGGACGGGCAACAATTCTCAGGATTTTATTACACGTATCTACGTTACAAAATTTTTATATCGCTCGCTCCCTTTCCCCCCTCCTGTTTATGACTGATTCCAACGACATAAACTCGGATTGATAGTTCAGTCACGACGTTGCGTAAATTATCGCTTCACACACGTTTTTCATAATTCTCCTCTGGCCAATGAAAAATCTACGGAATTCTGTCGCAGAAGATATATTAAAAAAAAATTACTACGAAATAATGGAAAAATTTTTAAAATTATTACTAACCTTGAAACGATAATATGAATTTTCAGTGAATTAACGAATTCCTGCCAACTTATAGAAGAAGGGAATGCCGTGCATCGGCGAACGAATATTTCTCTGGGATTAAGCGTGCACGTAAGACACGTAACTATTAATCATTCTTTCTTCCTCGTCATTAATTCTTTTCGCCTCGCGTTTCGTACACGTGACACTGATATTTATTTCACGAGTGATATTGATAAATTACAATTATTTTCCCGGAGTAGAATTATTAAGCCCTTCGCCCCGTGTGCACCGGGATTAATTTCTATAGCTCGTGATCTCCTCGAACAGGCACATTATATACGATTTGCTCGTATTCAGATCGCAGACGAAATGTAAAAAAAATACCTCGTCCATTTCACGGCGAATATGCGAAACGAGAGTTTAATCCTTTCTCTGCTTTGTATGCATAACGTAAGACCCCATTTTCGCTTCATCTAGTTTTCTCCGGCGTCTGCTTGGGTACCCGAGAACTTTTACGAAAGTGTCTCTCTAAAAGTGATCCTTCAGCATGTACTAAAAACATCAACTCCGTACGATCTCTACTATTTTTATATCACCAAAACCGAGCTAGTTAATCATTAATCCCAATGACACGTTTACACGACGCTAAATCGTTCTGACAAAAACGTCAGACCGATAGCAATATAAAAATTGTCTATGAAAGAACTCCTCAAGGTTCGTCATGGTTTTGAAAGGTTCAAATCAATAGCATTCGAAAGCAACGAGGTGTATCGACATCTTCGTTTCGTTACACGACGTGGTTCATCTCGTTCGTGAAACCCGTCTCGGATTTGATTCTTCCCGGAGATAGTTGTCGATATCGCGCGATAACAATTGGTTTGACCCGCCGGGGTACGGACAACCGTGTATACACGTGCACGTATATCGTAAAGACGCGTTGAATCAATCATCCGTTATCAGCATGCCGGTTAGCGTGCTTTTAAATAACCCGGACAGTCGATGATCGGTTACCAGTTATGGACATCCATAAGCGTCCGCGCGGGCCACTGTAAATTGACGTTTTTCAACCGTGCGGATCTCATCGATCCGCGGCATTGTGAACACGCTGATCGATGAGTCATCTATCACCTGTACGCGTGCGGGCAGGCAGGCAGGCTAGTGTAGTCCGAGGATAGGGGAAACGTTCTCTCTAGCAGATAGGTGTGCTGGCGAAAGACCGCGATAACGCTTATCTGCTTCCTGAATTTATTGCCGGCGCAATGAAAACGCAGCCGAGGTTCGCTCTTCCCTGCTCATTCCGATGTTAATTAGCCCGGCCGGGCCCACCGCGTCGCGTCGCTCGTATCCTTAGGACCTTATAGATTGTGGCCACCGCCGCATCTACATTAGCCGAACCCCACAATGGAACAATGCTCGAACGACGTGACGACGTTGACATAATTTTCGCGTCCTATAACCCCCGTGCTAGTAGAAGCAGTATGGACTTTCGTGAACTCGTTCTATTCGCAGGGTAATCGGATTTTTTTTTTTACAGACGGTGATAACTACGTCGTCGCTAACGTAAATTTTTTCAGAGATTCAAATCAACAAATCTAGTTAAAATCAAGATAGGATTTAACTCTTTGCACTCGAGAGATTACTCACGGTTGCCATTTATTTCGCAAAGTAAAATGTATATCACTGATTAAATTAAATTTAAAAATTGTACAGGGAGATTCATTAAATATTTAGGGAGAAATTCTTTGAGAAGGGTTAATAGTATGTATATTTTTAGTAGATTCTAAAATTCATCAACAGTTAAATTAATCAGTTGAAATGTTGACCAGTCGTTCATTCATAAATCCTCGAAGACAGATGAATTAAATGCATATTAAGTGAGTCTGACGTATTTATAGAGATGTGATTCGTATCGAGTTTGGATATAAAAGTCTGTATAAAAAGTATCGAGGAGTTATTGTCGTTACTACTCTACAACATCGACTTCAACGTTCCTTCGATGATTTTTCTCGAGATGAAAACACTTCCATTGTATCTGAATGTCTCTGTGCTCTGCCTATAACCAGAGAGGAATCGCAGTTTCTCTCGGCGTTACTTTAAAATAGGAACGTGATATAGCGTATTTTCAAAATAAATCTCCGCCATTGCACGTACAAGCCTGACCGACCTCCTGGTTCCTGCAGTATTCAAACACAAATTCAATTTCCTGCCGCGGTTTTTAATTCTGTAAATGGAGAGTGCTTGATACTTGAGGTCAATAAAAATGGCCGACAAAAGTCAGCACCGTAACACTGCGATTGTGTAACTTATCAAGTTGCGTAGCTTTCAGTTAATTGAAATTTTAAGTTCACAGTAAAATTGTATAGGTACGCGTTGTTACTTCTTTCCGATCACTCTCTAAGTATCCATTTGACCAGCGTCAAGATCAGTCTTGGATTTAGGAAGGACCCTACCCAACAGAGGCTATGCAATTAAAATTTATTTAATGAATGCAACTAATTTTATAAAAATAAATATATTTTTTAATGCTATTAATTTTATACCTTTTTTTATATGAAATTAATTATCAATTTCTATTTAATAAAAAATCAATTCAAACTGCCGGAAATTGTATTAATTGTTCAAAATTAAATGATATTTATAGCATGAGTTCAAAACGATTTAATTTAAATAAAGCAATTTTCGTTATTCTGTGATATAGAATCCTATGTTTGTGCAACGTATCATACCCTGGATACCATTACTTCTAACAAGAATAAATTTAAGCAAAGTGTCTCAATCCCCGTAATTCCGTAGTATATTATATTTATTATCACGCGGATCGGAATAATATTCCGCGCCATTGAGAACGCCGCCGGAGCCAATTTGCCGGGACAGGCAAGAAAACTAACCGAGCCGTACGGTACGTACGGATGATAATCGCGCGACAATTGAACACGCGGGAGGTAGGAGGTTAGTCAATATGAATCTCCTACACGGCAGGCCTGGGATCGCATCGATTGCTCGGCGAATCTCGACCGACTGAACTCAATTAAGTCGACGACAGTTTAGAAGCTTCACCGGATTAGGATCAAAGCCTCCGGCCAGGTGTATACGGCAACCGGCCGGCTCGTTTAATGCCATCGGATTCGTGAATTGGTCGGCCCGTCGTGTAGCCTTTCCCACCCTCGTATCGCAATCATTCAAGGAACGACTCTCGACCTCTCGACACACGCCGCATGGACCTTATCAAAGCGAGCCTTCGTGCCTGGCCACGTTACACGGTATATTCACTAATTAATCTGATTTGCCTTGACGGTACACACACATACGCGCGCGGACCGACTGTCACCGAGTGTATCTCCTCCTCGGTTCACGCATTTCCCAGCCTTCTGTCTTCTGTCTTCGCAAACTTACGGTTGATCTATTCCCCTCGTCCCTCGACTGTGTTATCGCCACTTCATCCGTCAACCTTGCTCCGGTTTGCACGCCAACCGCTGATGGGATTAGGCTCGTCAACCCGGAGAAGCAAGTCGATTTGCGTGAACAGTTTCGATTGATCGCGACCCATTCCGTAACTTGAATCACTCGGCAAGCGTACGATCTCATTCGAGCCCGTTTATTTAGCTTATGATATAATCAGCACGGTATGATATAATCAGGCGCTTACATATTTGCGATGTTCGTCAGGTTGAAAAAGCTTGACGAGTGTACATAGCATTGCCATATTATATGTGAAAAATTATTTCTTTTATGATCTATGATATATCATGCGTAGAGTTCTTTCAATAATGGATCGATAATGTATTTAATAATAAAGATCAGATTGAAGCTAATATTCTGTTAGGAAACTTAGATCTTCTATTAATTAATTAGGTCACCATACGCGACACTTGGTACGAAATTATCTATATGTCCCCATCTAGACTGTAACCCTAATTTCTTAACACGATGCACTACATGGTATCTAAAACCCATGATCTTTATATAATAGTATTTTCACAATTATCGTAAGTAAAATTACAAAATGATATATTGAACGTATGAAAAGCTGATGATTTAGAAAAATGTGAATTTCTAAACAGAGATTCCTACAATTATTAATACGCGGATTTCGACTGCTATAGTGGTACATTTAATCGCTTGAACGAACAGAATCTTGCGCCGAGTTTCCGGTTCGTCGTTTACAGGTCTCAGCTGAATTTCGACAGCGTTGGGTTAAGCGTTCCTCGAGGGGACAATTTTTCGTCACAGAATCGGAGCTACCGTAGTAATTGAACCGCTAAACGTGCCCTAGTCGCTGGAATTCTACCCATTGTTATTCCGCGAATGAACTCAATGCTTCTTCCGTTATCGAGGTATTAAACGGCGAGATATTGAACAACAGAATTTCGAACCTCGGCTCTCGCAGCCCGGTGATAAAATAATTATTTAGGAGGATCAGTTTTATGGAAGCAAGAACGACCAATTGTCTTAACCAAGCGTGATGAGAATCGACTTAACGAGATCAAAACGTAAGTAGTGACTTTCTCGCGAAAGAGGGGATTACATTATTTTTATTTGCAAGGGATGATTACGATTGGATCTGCAAATAAAGTGAGATTTTTCCAAATATGATTTTTATCCGTATTTTTAGGAAATAATTTTGTAATTAATATCAATCGATTTAACGCTTGGATATATGCGTCAATGTCTTATTATACTAATTACGTATATGATGCACATACAATTAGGAGATCAACTACATACCCCTTCAAAATTTAGCAAAAATAGAATACGCTCCTAAAATATTGCCCAACTGTAGGTTTACACCCTGTATGTCTAGAACACAAAAATGAACAATAAAATAATTGTTATGTAGAGAAACTCAGTAGACATTAGAAGAAAAAATCCTCAAGTGCAAGGGGTTAATTCCTCCGAGGTCTAAGAGATTTTTAATTCTCCTAATAAAATATTGATTAAACAATCTTACGTTTCTCAGCTACTTACAAATTTATCATAGTGTTTATAATCGTGTCGTCGTACTCAGGCTTTACGAGTACGTCGTCACCGAGAAATCGGTAACACGATACGGTAAACGGGGAGTCAAGACCTTCGTGCGATATCATACGTGACAACCGGCGGCACAGATATTCCCCGCAGATATATTATTTCAACTCCAGCCAACGGGATATTAAACAAACGGACGCAACAGCGGCTGCAGTCAATTATTCGCACGCAACATCGCCACCGTGACACGTCCAACCGCTAACTGCGGGTGCTCGCCGTCGAAACGAGTGATAACAGGGTGCTCGGCTCTCGAGGTCTGGAAGCGAGCTCGGGAAAGCACGAGATTCCTTCGACGACAACGTAATTATCGTCGCTTTAAAATTCCGGCCGCGAGCTGTCCGTCGGGTCGCCTCCTCGACGGTGCGTTTCCCCGGATATTTCCCCCAGGGCACGCCGCAGACCGACCCGTAAACTTGACTGCCCACTTCATCTTCTCCCCGGACTGCTTTAGAAAGTCACTTTTTTTTCACGGGAACGAATCACGTTGTGATTGTTTTCCAATTCAGCCCTGATGCTATTTATTTGACTGCCACTGATCCCTTTCTTGCTTTTCGTATTGAATTCCGATAGTCACGCAAAGGTCCAGAGCTTTTATGCCTGCCAGCGATTCCCATCAGAATATGAGAGGATAAATGTTGCACGAATCATGGCATTCTTAGCGCGAATTTTACGATGGATCGAATGAGCAATATGGTGTACACTTTATGAATCTCATCGTAAGATCGTAAATATCGTGTACCAAGCAATTTTCTTATTGCTGAAAACGTGCTTCCAGAATAATGGGAACAATTATAATAAATTAACGATAATAGATTGTTCTAAACGAAGACAACTGAACGCGCGCGTTGCGAGTCGCGGCTGTCAGCTTGAAATTAGTAATACTAATTGTTTTGAAATTTGAACCTAATTAAAATAAGCCGGGTGAGTTGTACGGTTTACAGAATTGCAACTTGGCAAGAGTTCCCGTGACGTCCTAAACTACGCGAATAGTTTCAAAGCGCGAAAGTACAAGAGCCCAGAAGACGAAGTTCCGCCACTAGAGTTCAAAACTCATCCAACTCTAAAGACTGATCTAAGCTATTCCTAACTTCTTCCATGTTATTTTAGAGACTCTTTTTTATATTCCTCTCGCGTCTTGTATAAACTGGCCGAATAAAAAGTTCTGTTTGCAATCTCACGCGGAATGTGTACATCGCCAAATGAATGAGACTAAACATTTTTTAATTATCTCTAACTATTAATCCATTTTTCTGATAATCCTCATTTTATCATATCGAATTTTATTTACGATATTGACACATGTAAAAAAAAACAATTTGAGAAAATACTACAGTTGTTGAAGATTTAATGTTGAGGGGGTAGAAAACAGTCTTAAAGTTGGAAGTAATCCTTAACTCTAAAGTGTTTCAAGTAATGTTTCCGCGAGCAAAATGTGTCTATTAAAAACTATTTTATAGTGAGTATTTTAATCCTTTTATTAGACATTAGAATAAAGCTCGTGCATCTTCGAATTTTATTAAGAATAATTTCATCCCCTTTTTGACTGATAACAGTTTTATAGGAAAATTTTATTTTTCATGCACATGTGCATTCTATTTTTTCAATTCCAGCTGACAGGTAAAGAGACATTCGTATTGGACGCGTCACGGCTTGTAGCAATATTATTTATTGCTAATGTCAAGATATTCAATATTAGTTGTGCACGCTGATGAAACATTGTATATTTCGCAATTTTCGTCCATTCAACGCGTCACCCGCTGTTTCGCTGGAATTATTGATGTTTCGCGACGCAGCTAAGCGATTTGACACCGGAATATAACAGTAATAAATTCACAATCCTAATTCTCTTATTTCATATTTGGATTAATACCTTTCGATAGGTTTAATCAACTTCGGTTTCAATTCGAAAATTAGTGTAGATACACAGTCCTACCCGTTGGTAATCTCAAAAAATTTTACTCTACGCACAAATCGGTAGAATAATTATCTGAACAATTAAATTAAGAAGTACTTCGTCCACGTTACCATTCCGTTGAAAAAGTTTTACTCAAAACATATTACGGAAATGAAGTGAGAAATATAAACGTGATAGGTACATCGCGACGGTGTGCCAAAACCACGTTACACTGGCAATAGTCGCTCATATAACTTTGGGAACTAAACTAATTTGCCAAATTTTCGACGCGAATTAAATGCTGCCAGGAGAAAGTTTCCACTATTAACACCGCAATTTTGTGAATGAAATTATTATTAGAGAATGATCCCGTACTTGTCGAATTTGATTAAGAAAGATACACATAGCAAAGAATAATATTTTTATCAAAAGCTAAAATAGAATAAAATACTGTCTCAACTTTTTATAGAATTGTCAACTTCCGAGAATTTATCGTTGGAATTTCGATTGAAATGAAGTGAGAATGGAGCCACACGCTCTCCGCCTCTTGCTAACCGTTCATAAAACTTTACGTACGGACAGGAAATACCCTTTAAACTGTTCCGAACGAATCTTTCAGCAAGCAAAGCTCAGCTTCCGGAATTGAGTCAGGGATAAGCGAATTCCCGAAAGTAACGGCTCGCGTTGGCCATTACGTTCCTCCTCGAGGCAGCCGGCGGGGTAAACCCGTAATTGTCACGGGACGTTAAGAGGCCGGAGGGGATGAGCGGGATCAAAACGAAGGCCTCGTTAATTCCGATGCTAATGCCCGGCGCCGCCAGATTAGATTCTGGTCGTTGGATCGCGTCCGACGCGGAATCCGGTATCCTTTTTACGGGAGAGCACCTACTGACAGATAATATCGGCGAGCTTACGGTCACCGTCGAGTTTCTATCACGCGACGATAATTCGTGCCCCGTGACGACACGCCAAGCCGCGGCATGCGAAATCGATGACACGTCTATTCGAATGTTTCGCGAGCATCCACCGGGAAAATGCCCGCGGCTATCCCACCCATTCAATCCTCTTTTCGTTGTTTTTCTAATTCACATTCCGATGGACATTTCGAACGTTCAACCGAATCCAAATAGACATTCACATTATTTAGTAATCGGATTTTTATACAAAGATATTTGTTATTTATAAAATGCATAAAATCTGCAATGTAATAATTTCAAATAAAAATTACGCGAGGAATATTCTTCGTTCCGCAAACAATTCGAACTACTTCAAACAGTGTATTCTCCAAACTTCACGTCGGAATCCTTCACTTTCGGTAAAGTCCAGAAGTACCAAGAGCCTCTCTTTTCAAACAACGGTTCTAAAGCGCGCGAGGCATCGCAGAGGGTACGGAATAATTTCCCAGTAGGGGTCAGGCGAGGATCCGGGCTCACGCCGAACGTTATCCCGACGAGAAGGACCGAATGTCGCGGAAAAAGAACCTGATTACGTATTCTCCCGAAACAGGGTATTATCCCGGACGCGTCCACTCGGAGCTTCGAGAGAGGGAAGCAAAACTTTCGGGGACCCTGGCACCGTGCACCCATGCAAGTTTCGCAGTTTGATCTTGGCTACAGTTCCGCCCGGCCGCTACTCCTGCTGCCCGTGTCCCCTGTTCATTTTTCGAAATTCGGTCATCCGGATTAGGAGACGCGAACGCTCGCATTGTTCGTGGGCATAATTCCAGATTCTGGTTCGAATTCACGGTTCATCGGTAACGCGCGGGTATTGATCCCACGATCTTAGATAGAATCGTTACGTTTATTTTCAGGAGGGAACCGTGAGATGCTTCCATCAATGGTAATACGTGGACGTGCCCGGATTCGAAACTCGTTTCATCCACCAACATTTTCGTGCCCACCCTTTTTTCTTCGCCGCCCTCTCTCTCTCTCTCTCTCTCTCTCTCTCTCTCTCTCTCTCTCTCTCTCTCTCTCTCTGTCTAACCGTGTCCGTTTTCATTCTCCTTCCATCGCGTTCGGATTTACATAGAGTCCGGGTCAAGCTGCAGATTACAAATCCAGATATCGTCCACTACTTCTGGCTTATACGCGCGGAGCCAACGAAACGTACGACCCTCGAAAGCCTTTCGGACAATGCCCGGTTTATATTGATTCCCCGTGTTTCCATTAGTACAACCCTTGCATCCACTAAATCCACGGTTGCTCCTCTTTCTAAGCCCGACGCTTCTTTTAACCGAGTGACTCCCGTTGCACGGTGGTAAAATATCACTTCGATTACAAATAAATTGGAATACTCGAAACTGTGTACATACGACAATATCTCACATGTAAAAAGCTAATAAGGATAATGTCGCCCAACGATAAATATGGGAATTTTGTTTAAGGTAGTCTGACCTACATCGAGGCGATTATTTGAGATTTTTTATGTGTCCTCGAAAATTACGTACCTCCAATACCTTCCCTCGCTGGTTTTAAAAAGCTGAAGAAAGAATAGCTTTGACACGTTATTACATCCTGCCGTGGGCTTCAGAGAGTTAGCTACTTTTTATCGGTTAGACCCATTATCCTCTGACGTATTATACCCTTTACTGCACGCAGATCTTCCGCGTATATCTTCTTATCCCTTTCACTCTTTCAGATTACATATTCAATTACGTTAATACCCGTGGAACACGAATTTATTCATTTGTTAAAACTTACAAACAACTGGCATACTATATCCTTTTCAGGAAATGTTTAATCGTATAATTCTTAATAAACTTGAAATTTCTTTTACGCCAATTAGCATTGTTTTCAACGGGTCGGTCATTATCGATTCGTTTCATCTTCGCGTGCTAATTCCGTTCCCCGCGCTCTCGCCGGGATCAGATAAGCCGTTTAAAGAACGCGCAGGAAACACGCGGGCAACTTTTCGTTCGCCCGGCTAATAACGGATTTTCGGTTTTCCGCGATTAAACGCGAACCGAACTGTAATTGCCGAGCGATTGGCTTCAACCCCGTCGCGGCAACTTTTCGCCGGCGAGCTGAGCTTCCGCGGTATTGGCGATTTGCTATTTTTTTTTTCGAAAAACGATCATTTACACTCGCCGGGGCGGCAATTCTCCACGCATCGACGCATCCGTCCCTTTCGCGTTGAACGCGAGCCGCTTAAAATGTTTACCGTTTTCCTTCGGCCCCGGCACTTTGTGAAANTTTGTGAAACCGAGTGAACCAAATTAAAAACGCCACTTGAATATTTCCAATCCTGGTGAAAGCCGCGCGCAATACGATCTACCTGTCATCAGTTTGCACGTTTCGATAATGTTCCTAAGGATTTATGCGGTCAACGCTAAACCGTACTCGCAAAGCTTCGATGCGACCGTTTGATTTACGGATTTATAGAACACTTTTGTTTCACGCTGTTAATATTCAAGGTACTTTTTAAAAAGAATCTCGTATTCAGAGATTCTTTTAATACGGTCACTGATTTATCACTTTTCTTTTTCATACTACTAACATTTTCGTTCGAACCGGTGAAACGCATTCAGAGTTTATCAACACGTTACTTCGCTCGTCTATCAACAATCTTATAATTCTAAATCCCATGTAACGTTATTTGACACGGTCGCGGTGCTACGAGAATTGAAACACAATAGACAGTAGTATAAATGTCCGTCATAATTAAGCAAAAGCAGCTAGTAGCGTTGCCCGTGTTAATAGCATAAATTAGATTAGCCCGGTTTTATTTTCCCATATTCCGAGGCGTATTAATATCAATTATGGCCGCGATGCACCGCGAGTCGGAAACGCGGTTTCAAAGGAAAAATTAACCGGGCCAGTTCTCGCGGTAAATAGTTGCCCGGTCGGGTACACGCGCCTAGCCGGCAGACTCGCCGCGTTCAATGCGCAGGTATCACTCTCACGTTTTTATAATTAAACAAACTTTCCCTGGAGATCCTTGCACCTATAAAGAAAACCCGACGTCCCATTCAGCGTTCGCTCTTTCAACTAATTTCTATCCGCGTTTCCAATTTCTTTTTTTTTTTCATTTCACGTCGCAGGGGCTGGATTCCCGTGACGGCCGAAAATTCGTAGCGACGATAAGTTAAATATAATTACAATTCGTCGAGGTTCCTCAGCCGATGAGTAACTAGGTTAAAAACTGATTCAGACGTTCCTCTCAAACCGTTGTAACACCGAGAATTCCCCGCAATTAAATGCAGCGGGGTTCTCAGCGTTAAATAGATGGGCCGTCCCCCGCTACCCTTTCATCCGGCTCGCCTATTCAATCTATATAACCGATGGATTTCGCTCGATATCACCGGTTTCTAGGGATTTCAAGAGATCCACATCCGGTGAATCTCTGCCCCTTCATCGGATAAATCATCAAGCTTACCCGGCCCGTTAATGCACTTTATACAGTTTCCTTCGGCCAGTAATCCCGGCCTGCACAGACTTACAAAGTTGATGTTTACTGTACCCTGACCACTTTTCGCGTACGGCTAAGGTGTACGAATCTTTGCGCTCGCAGTATGCAGATCGATTACATTCATACAGAGGCTGAGCCTAATTATAGAAAATAATTAAAATTAAAATGTAATTAAATACATTTCTATTTTTTCTTTTCTCTTTTTTTTTACTTAAATATTTTTATAATTTTAAGGTAAATAATATGAAACGCCTTTGAGTACAGTTTTATCCGCAGAGTTTTGCGCTACGATCATAAAGTTGCTTTCGGCGCGAAAACAATTTTTTATCACGAACAAATTCTCCCCCATCTATTTCTAAGTGCATTCCGGTCGCGTCGAAGTTAATTAAATTTAGAATGATTTATGGACTGGTATACTTTTCCGTGCCGCGGACGCTTTATCCGTTTGATTTGTTATTGCGCTAGGATTGCGTCAATTTCTCATATTTTCTCTAATACCCGTGCTTCATCGCGAAACGGTTCAACTCTCGTTTCACATGACTTTGAACAAACGATATTGATTTGATAACGTTTCATAAAACATTTAAATCGCTGCCTAACTATACTGACTCCGTTGAAGTAAATAATAAATTGTACATTTTTTAAAATTAAAGTACATACATATGCAGATATGTCAATATGAAAATGAACTGTTGACTACATTATTTATTTTGTAGAAATGTATTAAATTTATACACTGTCACGAATCGTATATATCAGTTTGACAGGATCGCTATGAAATATTTGCATTTACCATTTAATTTTGACTCAACTAAAATATACACAACTTTCCGGATGCACTTCAAAATTGTACATCTATACAGGGTGCAAACCTAAAGATAACCAATATTTTAATCATCAGGATGTAATGTACAGAAAAATCTGAAGCCCTGGGTAAATGTTCTACTATATGAAAAAATATCTGAGCATATTTTCAACTGGATCTGAAGACTTTTAATGTTTGCCAAATATTGAAGCTGCACCCCTGTAAATTTTTGTGATTTTTTTCAAATTCCTGTATCTCGTGATCTAATGTATAGAAAAATGGAGTCAATCATTTTTTTGCAGCGACCGACTCGTAACGTTGGTTCGAATTGTAGGTGAAAAGAGTGGCGTCGATTTACATATTTCATCCGACTTGCTTGTTTTCGCACTTGCCAGGCTAATTATCCAACAAGCTTCGGTAACAAATGTAGTTAGCGCGAACTAGGCGAGCTACAAGGTGCCGTATTACCAACAAATTAATTATGCAGCAAAAGCTTTGCGCAACGCTCAATAATGAGCAAAACTTTCTTCCTAAGGGTTGAGCTATTACGGCTTGTCGTTAACGCGAAGACGACGTCGGCTGGCGGCGGCGACGGTCAGGCATAGTCGCCTGGGCAACGTAACATTTTGCGAGTTAGTCAAATCCCCGGCGAAGACACGGGAAATTAATGCGTATTGGCTTGCTGCATTTGGGATTGTATCTTACCTACCGCTAGGATCAATAATTCCTTGGAACGCGATCAACGTTTAATTATCGTTTATCGATTCGAAACCAGTGTCGTTCCTCGTTAAGCTACGACCGATTAATACCGGACGAATTTGGCCCCGATATAGTCCCGCGGGATCTTCGATTCAATTTCGTTAAACGCGATCATTCGAACGCTCGGTATAAATAAATTCAATTGCAAGCAATAATGCTTTAGGTATAAAAATGATCGAGAACTCGATTTACATTTATACACGCGTCGAACACGCAAACAGGATGTTTACGCAAAATGTTTTAAACCAAAAAAAATATCTTGTTAAAGGACAAAGAATCGATATTGAAACCTGCAGTTTAGTAAATGGCATGTTCACGATTCACGAAAGTGAATACGATGTTTTGTTTGTGGTATCCGATTCTTGAACGGTGTACCGACATTTGAAATGCAGCAGGGTTTGGAAAATATTTACACGAATTCCGAATTGCGTGGGGACAATCGATGAAAACAGCAGGTTTGCAAAAATTTTCCTGTTTTTGTTAACCACGTAGGGCGCCCGATACCCGTTCCCCCTTTCACGTAGATGACGAGGGATGTACGTACCATAAATCCACAGTGTACCACGTGTAACCAATGGCCTAGCCGGAATCGGTAGAATATATTTCGATTGCCGACATCGCTGCATCATTTTTCCTTATGTGG
>SHCU01000199.1:37821-56986 GCA_004307685.1 Ceratina australensis | reverse complement strand
TTATCAATAGATTGTTGATATTTAAAAGATAGGTTACGTGTAAAAATGGTAGAAAAAAGAATGTGGGCTGAATCCAATTGATGAGCTTCCAGTAATCATGCAAAATAATTATTTTCTACTCTAAGGAGATAGAAGCAATCTGTTTGTTTCCGATCATGACTCGGGGATGTCGGAAGTTGAAAATAAAGCAAGCTCTCCGGTTTCAATCGTGGGCAGAATGCGCGACGGTTTATCGTTCAACTTTGATCGCCAAACTCGAACCGCGAGGTGGGGAGGTAGGTGTGGGGGGACACCGGTGGAAATTGGTCCCGAGGTCTTCGATCAGCACTTTCCGTGATTAAACTAGTCGAACATTCCGGCAGAAAGCGCGCGTTCCACTGACTTATCTCCATCTCATTGATTCCGTCCGTATCAGAAAAAGCCTCCGGCGTGATACCGTCTATCTTCGCCGTTCACCTCTCCCGAACTGTCGCCCGATTAGAGTTATGATCGCGCCGTACGTATTTCCTGCCGCGCAGCCCTACACATTCCCGTTAAAAGACATCGCAATAAAAGTATTTTCATAAGTAACGGAATCTCTTTACCTACGATATTTTCTGATACGGAACGTTACCGGAACAAAGTTATTCTAATTCAGGAGCGTGGAAACACTCGAAGCGATATCCGTCCCTTTTTTATCATGGAATTCAAGTCTCGAACTTCCTCCCTGATTTCACGCGTTCTCAACGAGCACACGAGGTATTCGAAACCCCTATACGAAGCGGAGCACGATACGAGGAGAGGCGCGAAACCGGGTGGCCCGCGGGGGGAGGAGAGGAAGGAAAGCAACGCGGACCGAGCCACCCCCTACGGCGAGGGTGTGGGACGGGTTAACGCGAGAAAAGGTGAATACAAGGCGATTCGCCATGGATATTGTGAAAGCCCGGACGAAACTCGAAACCCCCTCGCCTCATTCCCTATTTCTTCTCGGCCCGTGTTGCTACGTGAGTTGCATCCGCGCGCACGGGATATCCTATCCTAAGAGATCTGCCTCGATTCCCTCATATTTACCTCGTTAGGGGCGTCCCACGTAGGTACAGGTGCGCCAACAGAAAAATGCGAGAGAGCCCCGCCGCTTATCGATTGAATCTCATTGTCGTCCGAGGATACCCTCTACGCTGTTCCGTTCTCCACCGGTAGGAACTGCTCCGCCGCTGCGGTCTGCCCTCGAATCAACTTCGATCCGGCTTGGCCCGAGTTTCGGCCTCGTAACGTTCGCTGAACACTTATTGGGCGAAACCTGAGTGACAACCGGAAAAGAACCAATTTCCCTTAGTTTCTTTAGTACCGCGGCTATAGTTTTCATCCAAACTTTTCTTATCAACGTTCGCGAATATTTTTTCATACCGAGATCTCTTTACGAATACTTTAATTACTCTTGTCGAAGTTTTTATTATGGAATTCACTTCCACGATTCCCTCGGTCTAACCTAGCTATACGTTTCCTAAACTTTTCGGTTAGGATCAGGATTATAGGTAACCGAACGTCGTTACGGAAAGAATTACGGATGAACGCGAGTACTTCTTTATTCTTAGGGTTCATTAACGAGCTAAATCCGGTATCAGGGAATCGGGAGATTCGTTCGGTATCTGCCCCCGCAGATCGATTATGCGTGACGGCAATCTTCAGAAGCAGCGGGTTCTGCTCTCTTGCCTCGGATAATCGACCCCGCCGCCGTAACGCTTTACGTTTCGATCTAACCACCCTCTCCGACCGCACATTTATCTAAGCTGTTCGTCCTTGGCCTCCATAAAAAAAAAGAGAGGAGGAAAGGACGCACCTACTCAAGATCCCCGGATCGACCTTTTATCGAGTGGCTTTCGGGCCACCCTCGGCTCGTATCGAGCCCGCCTTCGTTTCCTCGCCAGACCTGGCTCCAGCCATTTCCATTGCCATTGTACGCTGAAGGGTTCCACGGCTAAGACGTGCAAAGAACGACGCCGCGGCGCGCCGCTCGAGGAAGGAAACTCCTTCGTGGATTTTAGCACCTCGGCTGGCTGGCTACCCCGGTCGATATCCCTCGAACACAGGCGATTTCGATTAGACGCTTTAAATTTCGAATGCGTCTTTTGTTCGTGACTGATACTAGCGCCGGGACTCGAATCGATGCAACGATTTCCCACAACGGTCATCGCAACGTTACGTACAACATTTTATTACGATTCACGGGATTGAATTATTCTACATTTACGATCAGCCTATTATTTATTTTAATATAAACAACGAAATTAATAGGATTAAATCGACTCGAGATAAAATGAAATAAATATATGACTCTATGATATCAATCGTACTTGAGTCGATTAAAAAAATTCGGAATTAAACCTAGTTAAATCGGATAGTGATAGTTACTCGATTTTATTGAGTAGGAAAGGTCAAAAGTTGGATTCTCACGCTAATCAAACGGTCCCCTCGACTCCCGGTGCGATTTATCACAGCTGGCTCCGAAGTACCCAAGTAGTGTAGTTTAAAAATGAGCAAACGGTTCTGGGAACACCTCGCACGTGTTCCAGTTCCACGAACCCGATATATTTCGACCGTGTCGCGGATGCAAATGAATGCAAACGTCGATCCCTGCGGAACTTTCTTTCAACGCGTTCGGGAATCGGGCAGAGCCAGATAATAATAATAATCATAAAGATAACAATAAGGGTAGTTTACGGTTTACGATTCGGTCGGCCGTGAGCATTCGGAAATCAATGTTCCATCAGGAGAAACGACGTAGTCTGAGGAAAGAACCAGAAATTCCCTGTTTTATAACAAAAAATTATTACGAAAAATACAAATCTTCTAACGAACATAATTTTTGTCACGAGAAATTGATAAATACAGGACGTGAAAAAGGTGCGTTCTTTAAGATCCTTTAAGATCCTCGCATGATACCTGTCGCCTAATTACGCGAACCTTGTTTACCTCTTCCGATTTGTTAACCGCTTCAAGGATCGGCTGGTAGCTACCACGGCAGCACTCGAGCCTTTCATTTCAGGGACGTTCATTTACGGATACAGGGCAACCTCCCCCGTTGTGTCTTCGAACTTATTCTCTTCTTTCTACCTCTCCCCTGGAAAACAACTCGTTAGCCGGTCCCGCTGGCCGCTCATTTCCACGAAATAACGAGACATGCGGAAAAGCCGGATTGGCTGTCGGCGAGGGTGAAAATTTTTTGGAAAATTGAAATATTTCTGGTAGAGAGGACCAACGGCGGCCAACCCTTTTCCCGGTGTCTCCGGGAAAACCGTAGGCCGGCGCATCGGGAACACCGGAGCCGGAGTATTTGGCTCGCTTATATGCAGTCCGTCGCTGGCGACACAATAGATTTACGTATTCGCCCGAAAGAGGTAGAACAGTGGTACTACGATAGCCGCGGGGAATCAGCAATCTTGGCAGCGGACCAACTGTCGCAAATAGGTATGCACCACTGTGCTAACAGTGGGGAAGGGCGCGCGATTCTTTCCCCCTTCGGTTTTTTTTCCCTCCCGCTCTTTCTTCTCTTTTTATCGGCGCCCATACCCCGTCTCTTTTCTATGGCCCGACATTTTTTCCAACGGGTATTGTACCGATTATAATTATTTCAACGAGCCCGAATTTTCATTTCGCACTGTTGCCATAACAATTAATTTCGTGCGATAATATATGCTATATATAATCGTATCTAGTGTCCAATTCCTTCTGTACATAAAATCGTTACAAAAAGTTTGTATTTTTTCATTCTATTTTTTATGTGTATTGATAATATTGAAGTTGAGTAAATTTTTATATGTAAGAAGAATACGTATTTTTGTCTGATGTAAAGACATTGGAATTCGACTTAAACTCCGTACCGTTATATGTATTTTATCTATTGGCATCGATGTCATCTGAAATATGCACTGACCTGGAAAAGATTCGATCGATTTAGGAGCGAAGACACCTCAGCGAGTGGCGCGAGGAATTCCGAGGATCGCCCCATTATATCCGCCGCCGTGGTATTATTTATTATTTATGGACGTCCCCTAAGCGTCGCGGTGTTCGTTTCATTAAAGGGTCACCTAAAAGGCAGCGTTGACCATAATTTGAGATTTCATGGGGGATCGTGTTTGCCGTTGAATAAAATATCTACGAAAATTGTGCGCGTGTTACGAATAAAGGATTAATAAAGCGTTACAACCTCACGGGAACTGATATATTTATTTAACTTCATCACCGAACAAGCTCGTAATTCACGATTATTAATTCAAACACTTGTTCGCACTTTTTACGTTTCACATATTTCAATGTCCGAGTTATTTCAACCAACCATTTAGATTTCTCAACGCTCTTTCACAATCGTTTTACGGGAAATCTTGCATATTTTTCTTCAAAAGCTTCGAGCTTTCACAAGTGGGCTTTAATCTACGAGAGAAAAGAGCAGCGGGCGTAAGGCACGTAGAAACAGATGAAAAAGTATTTTGCAGCACAATTCTTGCTGTTACACATTTTCATACGGAAATGTTAATCTGCTGTAATGCTTCAGTTGTTTCTTTACCGTCGGCGAACTATGTACAGGCTTATTTCCTGTGAAACGTACAGGGCAAAAATTAAATTCCTCAATATAAAAAGTAATAAATAAGCGGGAAACGTACGTGGAGAAATTAGTACAGAGAAGACAATGTATGGATGTGAAAAAGTTTATTCCAACGGAAATATTTTATTCCCATGGTTACGAAGATTTTAATATCCGTATTTAAGCAACAAGTTAGAAAGAGGCGGACGCGATATCGTGGAATTCTTTTATTAATTTAAAACATCGAATAGGCATCGGTATTTTACATGGGGATAATTGTCGCTGGATTATTGGAAATCGGTAAATATTTATCAGGAATAAATGTGCGCACTTCGCGATACAAATCCGTTAAATATCTATAGAATATGCAACGGACTTGCTTATACGTCACTTAACTGGAATTTACATGGAAGCTGTGCACGTACGTGTTATTAACGAAATAAAAATTTCGCGAGCGCGTCAACGGCATTATTATCTTATCTTTTTTCGAAAACTATTTACTGTTAATTATGAAACTAAATACCAATTGTTGCAGATTTATTTTAAAATATAATTTTTGCAAGACTTACAGTTTAATTATATTTCATTAATTACAATGATTTACTGTCAGAATTAACGTGAGATAATTTAAATATCAGAAAAATCAAATGAATTAAGATCGGTCAAATTTATAATTCAATAATTTATTTTACAAACTCTGATACGTTCTTCTGAATTAAACTCGCGTAAAATTGGAAACGACAAAATTGTCTTTATTCCTGTGTCCGGCATGTCCGGCGTTATTTTTTAATTTATCCTTTGGATACCAGTGAGTGGGTAATCCAATTGTCACAGACAGATTTTCCAGTAAACGATTCAGCATCGGGAAACTGTTAGAGGTGGACGCAAAGGCGACCTATAAAAGGACACAAGGTACGTGGCAAAGGCGACGGAAACACTTCGAATTTATACCCGTTTAGCCTTGGCTGGAGATTTTAATCAGGATTAAAGATCACCGATACGTAGACGTATCAAATTCAAGGCCCGGTATTCTCGGATTTTCCGTACCGAAAGTAATCCCACGTTCACGCTAAAAAGTTTACACGCTTCCTAGCAAGGGAGTACAAGAAAATCCTCTTACACGCCAAACGAATTCGGCTGATGTACATGTACGTACGTTCTGCTCTGTGTCACGACCAGTAAGACCCATGTAAAGGACCATATCAAGTGCTGGTCGTCAACTTTTCTAGACTATGCTCCCGGATCTGAAACACCCTCACCGCCGAAGTTAAACGCGATAGAAATGAAAACGTGAAAATGAAAACGCGATGAAAATGGTGTAACTGATCGACAGAATTTGTAAGTAAAAAAATGATAATTAATTGTCTAACGAAAGAAATTGTGGAATTATGTTAAAAAAAATTACGTGACACCTGTACCTTTATACTAACATCCAATTTATGATAAGAAGTCCCTTTGGAATAGCATCGAAATTATAATAAATTGAATTATTAGCAAGGAACGTTTTATCAAGTTGACGCGGGGCGACAGGAGGCACAATCTGTCGACGAAGGTGGGTTCAGACGTTAGTTAACATATTAGAATGCAAATTCTGTTTACAAGCATCGTTCGGGGTCTCTCGGCGAGACCCATTCATCACGCGGGTAGATGAGAACGGTAAGGTAGACGTCCGCACGCGTGTGCCCTCAAAGAACGCGTGTGCCTCGAGTTTCGCAAACCACGCCGGAGCGAACTTCGCTGCTTTCCTTAAGACCAAAACGAATGGACCCATGCATCTAAGAGCGAGGCGTGGCACGAGTTTTAGAAATCTGGCGAGTCATATCCAATTTGTATTTCCGACTGCAGAGTTAAAATTCCACCCTGACAGATGAAACAAGCGAACGTGGCCATTATTAATGCAAGTGTCCTTATATTAATCTCGTTATTTGTATTTAATGCGACTAAGAATGGAGATTAGTGAAATTAGCTTAAAAGTCGTAGTCAAGCTTATTTTATAATAAGTTGATACTTAATTAAGTGAAAATTATTTACAAAAGATAAACTTGTATAATAGAGCAAGAGTGAGACCTGAAGATAATATCTTAAACGAATATACATATGTTTCCAACAGACTGCTGAGTTCGAATTCTAGTCTAACAGATGGAACAAGCGAACTTGGCCATTATTAATACAAGTGTCTCTATATTAATCTCGCAATTTGTATTTAGTGAGTTTAACATGTGTGAAATGTAATTCACGATATAATTAATAAATTGAACGATATATCATAAATAAACGTGTTAAAACACGTATTTACGTGTATTTATGATGTTAACACGAAAGGAGCAATGGCATTATACAGCGGATCGATAAAGTGATAAGTTCGTTAAACGGAACGCGAAAACAGGCAAGCGGCTGGTATTGCGTCCTTAAATATTGAAACGGGCTGGGTGGGGTATCAAGCGAGCCGTAGTTGCGCGCGAATTATATAACACAATTCGGTGAGCGAACGCGGCGAGAAAAAAGAACGGGAAAGGAACGAAGGAGCGTGGAAAAAAGATCCGGTTGAATTCTTTTCTCTGGGCGGTTGAAACTTCGCTTATTTTCGCGCATGATAAATTTCCGGGTGATTACACCGCAAGCTTCTTATTAGATTCATCCACTCATTAATTACACGTTAATTAATCAAGCTGCTTCAGTTAGCCGGCTTTTCTAACGGTAACGGAGGTGGCTATTCATCTGGAGGGGACTGCTCCGGAGACTGCGTTGTGAGAGCCATTTTCTGGAAAAACGAGACCGTCCCCTTTACCCACCGCCCGCCGCCCTCTTGTTCGTTTTCAACCCTTCCGCCTTCGAATATATTAATTAAGCCTGCTCTCCCGTCCGCTGGACGTTTGTAGGCTAACGTTTTCTTCTATCAGCCGTCCCATTGTTTATACGTAGAACGTTTTCACCCGGAGGTTTTTGACAAGCGCTTCAACTGATAACAATGCCTTAAATTTATTCCACGTGCCTATAATAATCTAAAACTTACTTTTTCATTAAACAGTAATAAGCTGGATAATTCTGTATTTCGAGATGCTGTGCGATAAAATAAAATATTATTCTTAACCCTTTGACTGCTGAATACTCAGAGCCGAAGCTATCACTAGGGACTGAATACTTTTTCAGTTCGGCGATGTATTAAATTATAATATAGTACAAAGTCCAATTACTGTTACACTATCCCCTCCACAATGAACAGAAAACAAACAACTATATAAACTATCCAAATCCGAAGTATATAAGCAAAGACTTTCATCTAAGAAACAAGAACAATAAGAAAATCACCGAGCGCATATATGCGTCCTTAGTCCATACCGATAGCTTTCGCCAGACGCATATATGCGTCTGCAGCAGTCAAAGGGTTAATACAAATTGAAGACCGGGCATTAACGAAATCAGATTTCCTTTACTTCGTTTACGATTACGTGTATAAACAAAATAGAAATTATTACGTGAACGGGAACTGGGTCATTTGGTAAACACTGTGCAGTATTAATTCGACGGTATTAAACGGATCGGAGAGATGATTCGAGGTAAGACGTAAAACGTAGCTCGTCAATCCGTTCCGAGAAGCGCGGACAGATAGGTGGGAACGTGCAAACAGAATGAGAATCGAACAGCGCAATCTACTCGCTTTTATCGGAATATCTGGCCCGAACTCTATCTGTATATTCACCGTATCGAGATACGAGTGTCCAATACCGTTTCGTACATTTTCTTTTCAGCCCCGTCCCGTACCGACGTCCGCTCGCTCGCTCCCTCCCGCGGGATAGACCCCACGACGGCTGGCGTCGTTTACGCACGTTCAACGTCTTCGACGTCGCAGGCTCGAGGGCTGTGTTGGTTGGCTGGGCGATAACAATGCAAGCGAGGAAACCAATATCGACTCGAACCGGGTCTCGGATTGATGAGCTCGCGGTCTACGCTGTAAACGTAGTCATCGAGAGGAGTAGCTCGCCACGGTATTGGAGATTTGATTGATCTCGGCCTATATCGCGCCGGAGACAGTATTGTGCTACCGGTGCTAATTCCTATTAGCGGATGCCCCCTCGTGCGCGCCTCTATTGCACCTCCGGCTACGAGCGGCCGCCGAATCTCGACCGTGCATTCGTTATCGCCCGGACTTGCCTTACTATAATTAAGATGGCTCCCGCGGGATTCGTTGCTCCATGCATCCGGATCGTGTGCCCGTCTTGATTTCCCTGGTAATTGCTAAGTACTCGCGATCAGATCGCGCTTCCCGATCCCGGGCACACGAACGCTGCCCGATTTAAATGCGAACGAGGTTGCGCTCTTGCGAGTTTTTCGCCGGTCGCGATCCCTCCTCGTGAGAATGAAAGCTTTCATAGGAGCACGCGCGACGGTTATTGCGATTGGGAATAGAGATTGAAGGCGCTATTCTGTACCGGGGAAAATTTTTCGACAATAGAGGACTATCGTGTGATAACGTGGAATTGATGGAATTCTCGATTAAAAAATCGACCGCGAGGAGACGCAGCGGCAGCCATTGTTGTTCGCCCTTCTATTCGGGCAAAAGTCGGCAACAACGACACGCGCGAGTTTTCCATCTAGGTTCGTATAAAAATTGAAATTTTCAGCGTATCATAAATTATTTAAAGTACACATCAAATTAAACTTCCACGCCGGTACATCGCCCGCGTGCGTATGATTAACCGTGAAGCGTTTTATAATTAGTTGCATTTTCGAACCTCATTTCCATGCATGCATTTCACGCCTGAACGATCATATAAATACTTCCATTTAATAAAACATTATCCGATCGGTGTCGCCTTTTTCCGCTGCATTATTTTGCATAATTTCGACCCGCAAAGGAACCATACTCTATAACGCGACGCTGTCCCTTTCCATCAATTTTTATAATAATTTTCACGAAATCGAAATAACCGATGGAATTATTGCTCCCGATAAATACCCGTTCAGGCGATTAATAACAGGAGCGTTCGGTTGGCGATCTATCAGAGTTATTTGCTCCGTTTCTCACTGTCAACGAGGAGAAGAACCACCGGCGGAAGGATCGCGCCGGCATGCTGTTCCGGTTCGCACGGTTTCGTTGGAAGCGTCCGGGTGCGGTGCCTATCTAATTCTCATCATTCGCCGCATTAGGAGCCGTAAGGGACATTGATTGCAGCATGCGCCTCGACGCACGCATGATTAGGACCGCGTCGGTGTAATTGAGTGGGCGGATTTCCGATTTGCATTACCAGCGAAGATGTTGCTACGCCCTCCGTTACTAATGGCACGGACACGGGCAAATGGTCCACCCTTGCCTGCCTGCCTGCCTGCCACCGATTCGGCTCAGCAGCCAGCAACACCGCTGGCAACCAGCACTCAGGTTCCCGGCTGTGTACCTGGTTGCTGTTTCTCAAGAGGAGCCTGTCCAGGACTGAATAAGGACGGGCGGGAAGCGCGAGGAGTGTCGTAACCGCAGCTCCGTGAGTGATATGCCCTCAATATCCACACTTTACCCTAAGATCTCACTAAATCTCTCGGCTGCTTGCCTAGCCGGCTCTACTCCTAGACGGAGCGCACATACACGCGTGCGTGTATACACGTGGTGTTCTGAGTTTATGAGATGTAATACTTTTCGCGTGGCGCAACGACGGAGGGATGCGAGCCGGTCAATTCGCTTGATTCATGTTTATGCTCTCGCGTTATATGCTTCTTTATTACCAGCTGCTTTATCGACTTCGTGATAAGGAACGCGTTGACGGAGAACGATGACCATCGCCTCGAGAATCACGCTATAAAAAGGATCGACTGTTTTCACAAAATCCTGATGCTTCTATAGAAGCAGATAGGATCTTAATTGAGCGATGAATCCCACTTGTATATTAAGCAGGAAATAATTCAGAATGCAAGTTAGCAATATAGGATACTTCTTAGTCTCTTTTCTAAATATATACAACTGAAAACGCCCTATTTAACACTAGATTGCCCAAGGAAGTAATTTTGACTGCCTTTTAATTTCAATTAGAAAAAGAATTATGTTTATAATCGTACAAGTTCTTAGAAATTTTTTTTATTGTTGATATTTACTAATAACCCGTTTTATAACTGTAAGTAATGTAAGAAAATATTAAAAATTAATTTTAAATAAATTTCTTTACACATTAATTATTATTTCACAATGAAGTAATCTTGACTGCTTTTGTGCAATATAGGTACAAAGTTTCAGTCTTTCTAGTGTTAAATGATCAATTCTATATTCTCCTATAAGAAAGAATTCGTATTATAATATTATACGTATCACTAGCACACAAAAACTGCCAGTTTAATATTAAATATCAATCAATAAGAAAATGCGTATATACAATTTGAACGCAGAGAAGGACAGGTTCTAATCAAATATGAAACGGCTGACGGTCTCGCTGATAGCGTTAGCAGGGATTAACGTATCGCGCAGCCACATGCATGTGGGCGATCAATGACAGATCAAAGGATTCGTAGAATGAATTTCTGGGAACTAAGGACGTGTAATGCGTACGCGTATGCACGCATCGTAGTTTCGCGCATCAAGCATCCATTTCAATCACGAAATTCCAACAACCATTGATACTTCAATTTCGTTTCCAGTCGGGAATCGAATAAAGTTTACTTCTCCAATTACCAGTAGAATTTGTCATTACAACGACTATAATTAAATTGAGTTTCTAGTTACCTAAGAACCCAGTCTGTCTATACGTAGAACACGACTCCATCTTCATTATTTCCCCCCTAACTGAAGCTCTTCGAACAGGATTTAACACTAGAAAGGCTGAAACTTAGTATACACCTATGTTGCCCAAGAGCAGTCAAAATAACTTCATTGTCAAAGAATAAGTAATAATAGTAATAATAATAATATAATTCATTTATATTTATTTTATATTTTATATTTATTTATAATTATTAATATAAATAATAATAATAAGAATAAGTAAAAGAATTTTATTTAAAATTAATTTTTAATATTTTCTTACAATACTTACAGTTATTAAACAGATTATTAGTAAATATTAACAATAAAAAAAATTTCTAAGAAATTGTATCATTATATACATAATTCTTTTTCTAATTGAAAGTAAAAAGCAGTCAAAATAACTTCCTTAGGCAATCTAGTGTTAATATCGAATTTCCTTCAATGCCTGTGGCAACTAGGAAGACACTGGCATCGAGATAATGTCTGATAGGGCAGCCGACGTAAAACATCTGTCTAGATGGAAAATTAATATAGCCTAGTTACCCGCAAGAGCGAGGATGAACGGTCGAAGCGTTTCGGGCGCCTCGCGCGCCTCTCTCTATAACATCGTATTTCTTTTTCGAACTGTCTTTCGCCGCAGCTGTTGCCAGCCGTCGAGGACCGGGCGGTAGCGAAAACGCGGCACGCCGCCGCTGGAAACGGCGGCGTAAACGTGGAAGGAATTTCGTAGCGGAACAATCTTCCCGACAAGAGAGGAGAGATCTCCTCTCGGCGGAGTGATGCGGTGTTAAAAAATTACACGGCCGAACGTGTTCTCGCCCGGTGCAACAGGCGTTCGTTCTACCCGGCACGCCTCGCTCGCTCGGAACTCGTAGGAAGACAAATTTCGTTTTGAATAAAACGCGAATCGCGTGAATGCGCTCAAATTGCGTCGGTCTCCTCGCCGTGGACGTTACGTTGCTCCGATGAGATCCCGACGTTACGCGCGGAAGTATCACATTTATAATGCGCCGTGCTTTTCACACGCTGCAGAACGTTCCGCGGATGAATGAATTGCGCCGAACGTGAGATTGAAACGTGTTACAGATTCACGTTGATTACTGTTACCGTGCTCTAGAATTTCGTACCGGGAATACGCGACGCAGCGGCAGATTCTAAAATTCTCTAAAGCATCAGCGGTTAAATTGCTAAATCGATACGGGATGAAAGTCGTTGAAACAAGACTAAAATAACAAGTTGTTTGACCGCGTCTTTCTGTTAGAACCGTGTGCACCTGCAAAACGCAATTGAACTCATCTTTTTAATGGAACCGCCAATTTTTTTCTTTTTTTTTTCTCCCCTCTTCAGATAAATTGATCACGCTGCACGTTTCCACGTATAAAACTATTAAGGCGGTGGCTTGGTCGAAAAACGAGCTTTCTTTGCTTCGCGTGATTATCTCGATTAAAGGATAAATGGTCCGAGGAGAGATAAATCTCGTTACACCGTTTAACTTTTTCCTCATATTTTTTATCCCCCCGGAGGAAGGAATTCTTGGTTTCGAATTGAATTATTTTGCCGTTTCAGGCAGTCTGTTGCAAATAAATTTCCTCTAATGAAGTCACAACGTAGGACTTTTTAATAACATAATTATCGTAGAAATTACAGGATCACAGAATTGTGATGTGAAATTGGCTTGTAACAATATGTCAACTTGCATCGACAGGATTTTCGACAACTGCTACGTCTAATTTAAATATATTGCATTTCAACCGCGATTATCTGTTTCCCGAATTTACACGTATTCGACAAGTTTTTCATAACCGGCGAATACGTGAAAAGTGATAACAACAGCAACGAGCAGATAACATATGCCGGCGCGAGAATTATTCAATAATAATCACAGTGTCCCGGATATTTTTTTCATCCGGTGCGACGGAGAGCGCGTGCAGTTTGTAGCCGACGGTTAAAACTCGCGAAATACACGGTGGTTACGGCGGCGCGCCGGTTGTAAAATAATTGGGACGCCAATAATTGATGCAAATGAAAGTGCAAAATGTACATCCATTAACGGGCGACAAGACGCGTTCGATACGTTCTCGCCGCGTGAATGACGTAAAACGATCCGACCGGATCGAATGCGGAGAGAGACGGGAGTGGCCGGGGAACAAAATCACAAGAGGCGAGCAGCCCGCTTGAAGCGCGGCGCGGCTCACAGCTGCGCTGTGTCGAGCCCCGGCCGTGGCCATTTACTACGTCGACACCGGTGTTCCGAAAGCTACCTGCAGCCATGGCTCGAGCACACTTGATTCAGCACTGTCGACTCGTGAATGGATTCCCACTTGACAGCCGGTTAAAACGCCTGTTGCTTAAAGGAACACGCATATGAACGCACCACCAATCCGCCGAGTGTTCTCCGAGCGTGGGGTTTCGTGCTACTCGTGCGCTTCAAGAAAGTCAACACCGAACCCCGTGGATTTCCCTTTGCTGATACACGTATTTCCATAAGCAAACCTCAAATATTAGTCGTTTCACTCGGCTCGAATATAATTGATATCGAGCTAGAATTCTCGGAATGATCGAACCCGATTTTCTTTCACGAGAAAGAAAATAAAAATTCAATTGAATTAGCACGCGTTTACGTATCAATAAATCCGTTTAAAACCAGTCACTGTTATTCTAATTCATAAAATATATAGAGAGATTTGTTTTAGACATTTATTTAATTTGGCCTCTAAAAATGGACCGCGTGCATTAAAATAAACTGTTCTAATCAAGAACGGTCTCTGAGGCAACGCGACGGGAACGACTAAGCGAATGGTCCCACAGGATGAATCTCTGCGTTCCGGATCGCACTGTTTCCAGCCTGCAATCGCTCGCGTATTCAAGCGACAATCGAAAATCGTTTCTCGCGACGAGGAAAAGAGTAGAAACTCTTTATGCGGGTCATCGAATAAATAAGCCCCGCGGGTCGAGCCAGGTACCGAAGGCAGGGACAAAAAGGTGAGCAACGAAATAAAGGAGAATCGTAAGTCCATCGGAGCTATTACGTATTCCCGGTGTATACGAAAAAAATTACACCGCAATAAGTTGCATCCTGGGGGTTGGTTCACCGTTAGCTCTGGGCAACGTCCAATTCCTGGGCCACGAAACTTCCCGATGACTCGGCGTAATCGCGTTCACCCCGAGCAATACGACACAAGGCGTGGCAGCGTGGCGTGGCGGGTGCAGTTGTAGAAAGTTTTAACACGGCCGGCGTGATCTTGCAAATAGCCGTCGTAAATCAATAGCAAAAGGGCGTTGGATGGCCGGGTGGTGGGAGGTGACGCAGAGACCTAGGAAAAGGGGGATGAGAGCACCGGCGCGCCGTTGCTGTAGTAGGGGTAACGAGAAATTAAAGGAGCCGTAAATGGATGTCTCCGCGATTACGAGAAAAATCGTGTATAAATGGCACGGTGGCGCGGGGCTGGGCGTACGATGAAGTTCTATCTGTCGAGGGCGGTATGGATGCGAGCGCCGACAAGGAAATCGTACGTAAGCGAAAGGGGGAGAATTTATCCGACGACACGCGTTCAGCGAGGAAAGATTTTGAATCAAAGATCGATTACCGGTGAACTCGCGCAGTCACGTCGCAACCTTTTATTACGTTCAGATGAGAGGAACGTTGGAATTCTTAACTTTTTCTCAACTTCCTTGAGAGATTGTAACTTCTCGCCGGCAATATTGCGCCTTGACGACGGACTTTATTTTTTAAAATGGTCACGGGGTACAGTTTTTTTTAATCCTGCTTCGCAGGCACTTTCGTAATGGATTTTTAAAGTGACGTGTTTAATGCTAATCGGAAATACTTATAAACAGTCTGAGAACATAAGTTCTTAAGTAAACTTTGGTAAATTAATGTATAATATTTTTATATCTTAAAGAGGAACATTTTTAAATCGATATATACAGGCTGTCATACATGGGCTACATATTCCTCGCATGTAATAGAACATTTATACAGGGTTTCAGATTTTTTTATACATTAGATCCCGAGAAACAGCAACTTCAAAAAATCGTGAAAATGTGAAGGGTAATTAATGATGGCTTGAATGCAATTTTGGCCTGTAGAATACGCTCCTAAAATGTTGCCCACCTGTAGGTTGGCACCCTATATACATATAAATTTTATTTAATCAGTAGTACATAAAACAATAATTATCTCTCTATATAACAATTATTTTCTAAAGCATAGATTAACCATGAGTCACTCTTTGAGTGTGAAAGGGTTACATTTACTATAAAAAATACAATTAAACAGTTGATTACATGTATTTAAATATGTGCTGCAATTTTTGTTGGATTTTCTTTGGACGAAATGAACGACGAGCGTACGACCCGAGCGGTTCTACATTTAGTCTATCTAAAATGGAGATTTCATGTGTAACAACTTTACCGAGGGTCTGTTTTCGGCGTCGCCGGGCAAGGACGTAACGCGTTGGCGTTTCATTTGTTACGAAAGTTTATCGACCGCGTCGTTCCCCGAGTACGAGATTGAGACCGGGAAGGTGTTTGAATTGTAATCGCCTCGTCGCCCCCGCGCGACGCGACGCGACGGTTCGACGCACTCGCCTGCTGAAAGATTCAGGCCGGAGCGAAGGGTTCGCGTTCACCAGGACCAAAGACGTGCCTCCGCATGCCGTTACGTTCCGAAATGAATGAATCCTGGGGAGCGAACATCGCTGCCAATACTAGTTTCTCTCTATCGGTGGAAATTGAGACCCATTCGGCTTACGTACTTTCGTACATTATACTTCAGCCTGCCTCTTGTTGGCTTTGATTCTCATTTACAAATTTTAATTATTGACACACCTAAAAAATCTTCATGAAGATTTTAAATGATTAATAAAATATTTGCCTTGATTTTTTTTATTGAAGCTTGAATATTGATTATATGAGGTTAATAAATCAATTATGCCGCTGTGAGAATTGAAGAATTAAACGCATGGTAGTAATAGAATTTATAATACCCGAATTGTACTATTTACTTTTCTATTGTGAATCATGAAAAGGTTTTAATCCGAGCTGATCAAGCTTTTTAAAAAAGCAAGCAGAAAATACTGTTTACTTTTTAAATATTCATGCAATTCCGAACGGCAGCGAATGCCCGTTTGAAATTCATAGTTTAAAAAAGATGGAACTCATCGGTTGAAACTACAGGCACCATTTTTCATTCGAATCGACTGCTAATCCCGTACGAGATATCTAAACAAGAAGTTGATTACATGAAGGTGATAGCTATCGCGCGTGGCTATCGCACGGCTTCACACTTTTCCCGGTGATCCGCGAATGGACGCGGCACGGTCCCAACGAGAACGGCTGCTATTTTTGAATAAAAAAGAAAAAAAGAAAGGGGCACTATACGCCCTCGTGAATGGATAGATAGATAGGTAGATAGATATTCGTTTTTCACGGCAGTGATAAATCACGCGTGTCGGCCAATCAGAGACAGAAGTCCTGTAAATATGCTGGAACGAGTGCGGAACGAATTGCCTCCGTTGCGGTTAGATTGTCAGGAGCAAAAGTTTTTATAGAAAATGCGCTGCCGGTTCGGTACAACGAAATATAAATCGATGGATATTTTTCTACACCCCCCTTTTTTTACTCTCGTGGTTTTTTTTCTGACAGGGTTATTCGAGTTAATTGCGTCGATAGGTACGCGTAATACGTAGCACATCGATTGATTCGACTGCGGTGTCAAGTGCGTTTCATTCCACCAGTTAGGCGCAGCTGTTTTCTAGCTCGAAACCACTGCACGTTGACATAGTGGCTATTTTTCATAAAAACACGAGAGATATTAATTACTTCGTTTTTAAATATCACATGACTCATATTTGCACGATATATCATTTATGTAACCAGTTGATAAAAGCGATATGGTATAAATAAATGAATGGTAATTACGTGTTGGGCGAAATGTATATCAAATAAATGATTTACATTTTCTAGCTTTATTTATATACTTCTATTCGTATATTTCGAGAGTCGACATGCTATTGTGAGATAAAGTTAACGTCGCAGAAAATAACTGCGATGCTTTATTTTTACACGTCTGGTCGATGGGACTTCCATCGGAATAGTCTTCATTGATAAATCAATACTTCCGGTCGGCAAGGACTGATGAACGCTTACAGCGAAATCTACTTCGTAAAATAATCGTGTTAGTTCTATTTATAATTTATCGCGCCTTGTCAATCCATCACGTACATCCGTCATGCACATTACTGTCAGAAACATGTATCCTACAATAATATGAACACATACTAAAAGAAGCCCAATGAAAGTGGAGTCTACAATTTTATACGCGTTTTTAAACTATAAAATTAATTTATCTTACGTTCTACTTTTTATATCTAATGTAAGTCTTTAGTCTCGTACTCTGTTTTATACTACGCAACCTTATATCCTACCCTCATACACAATAAAATATAACAAAATACACTTTCGTAGGCTATACTTTTATTTCACATAATCTTATAACACTTTTAAAGAACTACATTCATAAGAATAACCTGCAAGACTGCAAATGAATTCCACGGAAATTTCCATCTGACCGTTAGGAATTCGAATAGCGACAAAGAGTGTAGGGTGTATCGGTTTTTATCGGGAACGCCATATGGTTAACTCGTACTCTGTCTTCTGCGATGAGGCGCGACGTTGCAGGGACGGTGGAGAAGGTCGCAAAAAGGTTGTTCGCCGACCTGATCCGTCATAGGGCCGGACGGCTGACAGAGGTTTTTACGTTTCCGCGTGTCAAAGGAAACGGGTATAAGCTCGACCCCTGGCTTGTCTCTCAGGCCGCCCAGGTAATCCCTGATTATCGTGATCGAATTGCGGGCCCCCAGCGTCGCGATAAAGGATGTGGCTGTATACCAACCAACTTCCCACCCGTCCCATTCACTCTTTTCCCCCGTGACGAACGAGTTCGTCTAGAAACACCACCGTTTGCGATACATCCCCTAACCTTTCACGCTTCCGTCAGACTAAGAGATAAACGCGCTAACCTTCAAGATTTTAAATAATTTTCTCGCAGAGAAACGGGTTGACACATGAATAATGAATTGTTTCACGATTAAATTCAAGAATTCTGTAATTGCTATGTCATTGATCCTAATCGTATAGCAATCGGAATCCTTGTATCTTCCGAGGAAATGGAACCATCTGGTGTCGCGGATAAAAACCGATACACTCAGGGTATGACAGCGAGACGGAGTATCCGAAGAAAGGTCGAGTTCGTCGTGAAAAAAAAAGCAGTGTCCCTGACCGTGCGTGGAGAAGAAGTTGATCTCGGTGTTACCGTGCGACGAGGCGTTCGAAAATCCAGATAATAAAATCAATTGGCATTGTGAAAAAGGAGAAAAAAAGCGAGTATCGCGCGACAGATGGGAGAACGTACGTTGAATCATTTATAAGAATCGTCCGAAGGATGTAGCACCCCGTGTCGTTTACAATATTCAAGGTGTCGAAGGCTTCTTCCGTCGTACCTTTTTTCCATTTCAATTTTCTCCGTTTATCCGTAGGTCCCGCTTTGATTTATGATCGCGACCCGCGGCTGATTTAGCAAACGCGATCCGGCAATGACGCGCGGATCAAGCTCCTTGAGGCGCACTTCTCCTCGGGGATTAACACATTGGCGGCCGTCAAATTTTTTTCCTTTCTAATATTGAGTACCGGCGAAAATAATGAAACTCTGAAACTGGTTGCCGCAAACTTGTATCGTTAAAACAAGGATAAAAATGATAAAATTTGTTTTGAAATATGAATGTTGCAATTATGTGTTGTTTAAGATCAAAAGATTTTTATAATTTGTATACTTGCTTTAGAAATAAAATTTAAAATGACGTGAATTCACGTCAGCGGTC
>SHCU01000199.1:0-22154 GCA_004307685.1 Ceratina australensis | reverse complement strand
CCGTCGCGTCGCACCGCGTCTCCGTCATCCCCTTTGAGCGCCGCGACCGATCCCTTTCGTCTCCAGACGAAGTTTTTTCCTTGTAAACACGACTCGAGGACAAGAAGCCGTTATCTCGGGGTGGAAAAAGCGCGACTCGCTTTTATCGGGGCTCCCTTTTTCTACCGGACACTTTTCGAACTGCTCCGGGATCCCGATAGCATCCCCCGAGATCAGTGGCGGTGATATTAGCGCCGAGGTACCACGATCGCGTCGAATAAAAGTATCTTCGACCCGGGATAACCGCTAGATTAAAAAGATGCTGAGAAAATCCCGATTGCCTGCTAAGTGCACTTATTTTCACGCGGATTGTCCCTCCTCATTCTTATCGTATACCGAGACGTAATAATTAAGTACAGGTCATATGTGCTCGTAAATAAAAACACACAAGTGAAAAGACAAGGTATTGAAATTTTAACAGTTAGGTTCTGCATTAGTAAGATTCTATGCAAAATCTTAATTAAAAGGAAAACAGTTAAAAGAATACTTTAAACAGTTTTACAAATATTTTCCTAAAAGTTAATTTGCTTCAAATATATTTCTTACAGTTTTGTCAAAAATCTCATAACGAAATTCATGTAACCTTAGACGATGCTTCGTTGCTTTCCAACGTTACGCTGATCAATTACTAAATCACTAGTATACTATTCTTTCGAAAATTTTCCCGCGCCTTCTTGACATTTGTCGCGCGTCGAAAAAGAGAAAGAGTCCGCGAACCGAAATGAAATTAGCGTCACGAAAACGCGGGGAGATTCCGGCTGGAAATAAGGGGCCGGCTCGCGATGTAACAATTAGTTTGCAACCTTTTTCCCCTGGAATAATTCCAGGAAACCTGTGTATATACCGGAATTAAACGGGAAAGGTACGGCGTGGCGGCGGTCGCGGCACCGGCGTATATCGAAATTCATGCAGAAGAAAGCTGGATAGGTGGAAATTGCGGCGTGCACGTAATCATAACTTGAAATAGCGCGTTCAGCAATAGCGGCTACAGGAGCGCCCAACCGTAGCATTAAATTTCAGGCGAGAGGGTGTCGCGGGAGAGAAGAAAAAAAAGGGGGCGCAGGACGGGAAGTGAAATTGCGGGCGTGCACTCGTTCCTGCCGGCGAGCTCGAATCCGTAAAATTTCGGAAAACAGTGACGCGTCGCGAACACTTGGCTGGGGACAAAGCGTGAAACAAACGGACAATGGCCACGTGGTATCATTACAGATCTGTTCGACAATTATTTTCTCACGTTTAATGATGATGCTCCATATTTATAATATAATAGTATCATTATTTTTATTATAATTTTTGGTAAATTATTTTCGTAAGTTCTCGTTACCTTGAACATATGGCAAAGTACTATTTTATTAGGTCTCATCGCTATACATTGACTCTTAGAGACTTTAATGCTCTTCGAAGTTTAAGATGAAACTTTGGAACTAGGTCAAAAAGTTACAAAACATCGTTAGACAATGTTACGGTGCCTATTAAAGTAATTGAACAGAATACTATTTCTAATGAGGAGGTGCATTAAATTACGTTCCGCGGTTAAATCTCGGTACTTAGTACGTGAATAGTCCGATAACATCAGAAGACTCAGTTTTCGATGATACCGCTTAACTCATTAACTGCCACATTTTTCTATGAAATTTTTGTCCCGATAAGAAAAAATTGTGTAATGGTATAATTATATTAAAAATCGATCTGAAGATATTTAATATTTTTGAAAAGTCACAAATGGAGATTGTGGCAGGTTGCATGAAAGAAGTATACTTACGCAGTTTGTAAAATTTCAAACTCCCCGATCTGTTGCTACTTTTCTGTCGGACACCACAGTGCCAAATCCTCAATTTTCTAGGCATCACCACTCGTCATCGAGCAAGATCCTCGGAGTTGATACTCTGACCATTAACTCAATATCGATTAATCCGATCGGAGGCTGGTTATCGACAACGCGGCAGGGCAGACGGTCGCGAGTGGATACACACAGCGGCCCGTTGGACTCGGCCGAGATTTTAGCAGTAAATCCGAGTTTACTGGGGATCCGGCGAAGGCTCTCGGTTTCTCGCGGAATTTATGTGCAGTCGTTGTAGGCCGGCCGGCTCCGGCGGTTATGCACCCTGAGCCCCGGCTGCAACAACGGTTTTCCTCCAACGTGTTCATCGCTCTTTTGCGTAATACATGGTAATCGATAGACGCCACTCGCTATCTATACGTGCTTACTTACGCCGGGATACTTTCCCCGAAGAACCACTTGTTTGCCCGTTTCGCTGTTACGTAAATTCCATGAGCCATCGCACCGCACCTCGTTGCATCGGTTCAACGATCCGTCGACGGCCACTTGAGAACTTTAACAAGCAATTAGCAATTACGTTCCCGCGTGTTCCGCGATATTGGGTCTCGAATTACATCTCTAATTCGCAATTTTCAAAATGCATAAGCAGATCAACGGAGCCGTGTACACGAGCTCGTTCGACTTTAATACATACAGAGTTATCAGTAATACTCTCTGCTGAAATTATCAGAATTCAGAGTATAGACCGAATAAAATAAATGATTGCATTTGTCGCGATGTTTAAAATGCGTCAGCAGTATACTGAAATTCCTTCGGTAGCAGATTAAAGAGTACGTAAGACTAATATTATATTTACTGCGAAGCAGAGTTATCAAGCTGGAGAACGGTTGGGAAAAAATTGTCAGGCTCACTTGTAATTTTCCTGGAATCACTGCGTATTCCTTTTGTCTAAGATAACAGAGCTCGGAGACCGTTTTATTACCATCCTCTCAACGTTGGGAACGTGAGATCATTATTTCATTATGGTTAATTTGAGACTGAGTGCGCTCATGGGGGTGGCTGACGAGATAACAGAGGGGTTCTCATCATTAGAGGGACGCATCTAGTGAAGATTAACGAGCGCGGCAACGCACGCTGACACGATGTCGCGTCGAATAATATTTATTTATATTTACCTTACCGACGCCGTATAACGTTTTGGCATTTTCATCTATTTCCAAATGGCGCGCTACTGTTGCATTTCGCAAGGGGGATCAAGAAGCTTTCTTATTGAATTTAACATTATTTAGATTCTTAAATTGTATATCAGTTTCAAAATAAATCTATTATCTATTATCATATCGATTGAAATATTTCAATGATATCGCTATCGGATTTTTCTTGACCCTTTGAACCCAAAGAATTTTTCCACAAATATTTGGAGAATTTATTACAGCTAACTTCAAATGATTTCACATATTTAATGTCCCAGATTTTTATATAGTAATTCATTAGGGAATCATAAGTCTTTTTCTTCGACCATATACACCTTATTTAATTAATAGTATATTCCAATAGTTTCTACATAACAATTATTTTATAAATCAAATGAAGACCGTGAGTCACCTCTTGTTAATTTAAAGTGAAACCGTACATCCCATGAAGAACTTAAGGTTGCTTGGATTTTTTTCAAATAATTCCACTCGCAGGTAAATCTCGTATTTTTAATTCACTTGTTTGTGGCAAACATTTCACGTGTTTACTTTCCATTTCCGGGCGAAATTAAAACCTCTACGTAATTACATGTACACGGTTTATGCGTATGCTAATTATAAGGATGTTGACAAAAGTAAATTATAGTCTGACCCGATTAATTCTAGCAAACCAATTATCTACAGCGATCTTACGTTCTTAGAAACGTGAGTAGACTCTCGTGATAAGTGATAAAAATGTTTTGTTACAACGAAGCGAGTCTTGAAGCTAACATGCGGTATAATATGTATAGTAAATGATCACTCGGTAAAAAATGATGAGCATTAGTCGTTCATAATGACGCATCACGGGGAAGAAGTAAAAGGATTCTATAATGAACGCCGCCGAATATTTTATAATAAAACAAAAAAGAGGGACGGGGTTGATAACACGGGTTGATTTACGAGCGCGTAGCCCGTGACGCGGACAATTTTTCTCGCGCGATAGGCTTCATAAGCAAATGAAGCATTATTAACTTGGTTGCGAGCACCGCCGAACCCGGCGAACAATGGCCACCGGGAATTACGTAAAGCCTGGGAGAAGAAAAGCGGTGGTTACCGGTTGTCGAGCTATCGATCCATCGTACATTCCGTTGACCTTTGCGCGGCTCACTCCAGCTAGGTAAGTAGGTAACTGGAGTTCCAGACTGTGAAATAGCATAACCCATGGCGTGTGACGCGCCGCGATTGACTGCCTCATGCAAGATGCATGCGCGTCGCGCTCTAATTATTAGGCCCGTGCGTAATTTCAGATCACTCCGCAACGAATCGATCTCTCACCTGCGTTTCAAACTTTTCATCTCTAACCGCATCTTCCACACTCGTAAAACGTTAATTATCTTGCAGTTCTGTTTGCTCAAAAAATATGAAGAAGAATATGCATATTTGTTATTTTATATTTTTATACATTTTGCAAATGTCTCGTATGCTTTTTACATTTCAGATTTTTTAGTTAGCCCTGAAGGGTGGAATAAAATTGAATTGGAACACAGAATTAGTAAATAGCTTCTTCGTTATAAATTATGAGTGAATGTATTTAGGGTAATTATACCCGACGGGAATGCCTGGTTTATAATAAATGCAAAACAGTGATAGCATATGCAATGAATCAATGAAGCTACCATAGCTGAAACCATAAAGCATTTAAACGTCAGTTAGGAATTGTGAAAATTTGATGCTGTACGATTTATGTTTACGGCGATTGATAAAAATAAACTTTCAAATTTATTTCAGTTTATTATAATTCATATTTTATGAATCATAATTACTATTAATTTTTGTATAATTTATATATAAATATATCTGATGTATAGGTATATTATTAAATTGCGCGTTATTAAATTCCGTTGAAATTATTGTTAAATATCAGCTGCGGGTCTAGTGACAGGGATAAGCCCGGCGTCAATACGGTGGACGCCGGTGTCGAAACCTATGATTGGACGAATTTCTCTGTCGAGGAGGAATAGGGTTACAAACCCGCCGCCAATATTGGTTTGGAGGATTGGCTGATCAAGTCGTGTTCCCGCACGGGATCTTGTTTGTCCCACGTGGCTTTTATATTGAATTGCTAGTACATATTCCTTACGAATCCAACAAATACTTGGACAAATTGGATTAGTCGCCATATGTCAAGGAGAATTCCGTCCTAATTGACATCCTAATCCGCTTAATCCCATTTCAGTCACGTCGACCGTTAAGAATTTACTCCCAATTAAACGCCCGAAATTCGTCCAACAAAATACGAATAATATTCACTGATAGATTATTTCATACTTGAAACATTAAAATTCGTTTGGAACTGTATCACCGTATACGCGATCTCCAATTTTCGTGCGATCCACAGCGTGTACGTATACATTTTCCAGGCTCGCGATATTCGAGATGTACAGACGTTTTCAATAGGACATCGATACACCGAGAGAGGTTTCAATCACGTTCGTCGAATATTCTATGTCTCTTTAGTCCGCCCGGTGTACGTATCTATAATATATACGCAGCGTAGCATTTGTAATTAACGGGGCGAGACGGAGGGCGCGAATAATAGCAGCCGGAAGGACGAGGGAGTATCTTCAACTTAGACAATATTAATTCAAAGCTGAGAGTTACTATTCGTAATTATATTTCTTTGAGCGCAGCGGGAACGTGTAAGAAGTCTGTCGGAGATTCAAGACCCGTTCTCAGTTCTTACCTTGCCAGCTGTCAGCTTACACGCGCACGCCATGTTAAGCGGTGCCTAGTATGTATGTGCGATCCCAGGAGTAGTTCTCGGCGAGTTTCAGTTTCCAGTCGCACGACAGACCGTTCGAACTCCTCTAATAGATTTCAAGGCGATGTACGAACAATTTTTTCGATATTTCGTTCAGGATAAATAAGTGATAATTATTGCGCCAATTAAATAATCACATTTTATTTACACGATATTTTTCCACAATTTTTTAATGAATTTCTTGACGATGAAATTATATAGATTACATTTTTATTAATTAAAGAGGTGATTGTGTGAGTTCTGACGAAATAACAAAGATTATTAATTCGAGCAGTCAAGAAGTAAAGCATTAAATTCATTTAAAGTACAGACATCAATTGACATGATCTCGCACTCATTCGTGACCAAGAGTTTCGAAGACAACATTTATAAGAGGTCTAATGAAAAGAAAAGGGAAAGAACAGGGAGGTAGCCGACGGTCGAGCGGCAAGAAGAGGAGAAGGTATACGGTCGAGGCTGGAGATTTATTTGAGGCGACCGTGGGTCTTTGCCACCAGAGTCCATGTGTACTTTCCACCCTAAGATATTGCGGTCGTTTCCCTTTGGTCAGAGAAGCCGAAGAAAAGTCGGCCAGCAGTTTTTTCGCCTCCTCAAACGGTCATTCGATCCCCCTCCATCGGGGCAACGAGCAAGTCCCCTATCAATTCATTGGATTTTTAGCGGGGACCGGTTATAACCGGCAGTTCCGCGTGAAATGTGCCCGCACCGAGTTAAAAATTGGTTTCTAATATGATATACGCAGGTGACCATATGGCCGTGAGAGCGGCCGCAAGACCGGACGATATTTCCTAGGCGCCTTCGCTTATTTTCCGGCCGGGTTGCCGCGCGCCGGCGCGCTTCCCAACCGGCTCGCATATTCCTCGGCTTCATTCGGCCTAACCTATCGGAAAGCGATAGTATTTTCGCGCTGGCGGTTCTCTTATGGGCGCAGTCATATTTCATCGCGGCTATCCCGGGAGCCAGTGGCTCGAAAGGGGCCGCGAGCCCGGCTACGGAGAGAATACGGATGCATTTAATATGCGATCGGCAGGGAAAAACTGTCGAAGATTCGGAATGGGTGGAAAACACGTGCGCCCGTTCCGGCCACTCCGTGTCCTCCGGTTTGCGACATCTGGCTCGGACCGGGCGATAAACTTTCCAAGATCGTTTTTACGCTCTCGATCGCGGACGTGCTTAACGCTGCCGCGCGTACACGTGCGCCAATCGCGGGGGCCGCTGGATGCACGGCTCGCGGGGAAATAGCCGCATGAAATTTTGATTTACGCCTCCTTCGTGGCCGCCGCGGATTCGCCCGGTCCGCGGGATTAAATCACTTGCGAGGCGGGAAACCAGGCTGCGACCGACCGGCTGAGTCGGTTAGTCCGCGATTCGTTTTACACTTGTTGCTGTCGTTACCGCTGTAAAGTACAAAGTAATGCTCACAGAGAGGGTCTTAATAACGTCGAGCAGCTATTCAGATCCCGGCGGGAGATTACGTTTATTTCTTAACGGATCGGTAGTAGACTTGAAAATAAGCTGCTTGGTTTATAAAATAATTGTTACGTAGGGAAATAATTATTGGAAATATTATTGATTAAATTAAACTTATTTAACAAATATTATTTTTTGATAAGAAACTCATACTGGCATTGGCACATTGGCAAAATATTTTCAGTTAGTTATAAGGAATTCACCGAATATTTATTCAACAATTCCTCCAGTTCGAAGGGTCAATATTACTATACTAACAAATATTACTAACTAGATCCCTGCTACAATATAAAACATTGTAACTGCTCAGTTTAATATGAGAGCAAATATATAATTGTGCTAAGTATTATAAACATTTTTAATGGATTCGGCGACTTGTGCGAGTAGATTATATTACATGCAATTAACAGGGGTCGGGTAGCATATCACGTATTTCAAACGTATGCATAAGTGTATTATTCTCGATAGTATAATAATCCTGAGTTCATTGTTACGCAACCAGAATGCTTGTAACATGCCCGTAGCTAATTTAATTGGAAACCCATTAGTCTATATACGGACGAAAAACATTTATATATTCATTACGTGCTAATAAACGGTGCAAGTAATGATAAAAGCGGTAGTAATGGCAACATATTAAAGATAATTTGATCGGTTTGTAATCGAATTTTTCTTAAATTCCTTTTCCAATTATAAATACTTGTTATGAAATTAATTTTCCCATCATTGACAGCGTTGCTCGTCGTTAAAATCGTTTCACGGTATAACACCCCGAACATTCGTTACGTCTTATTGAAAACGTACGAACATTCATTAGTCAGGGCGGTTTAATTAATGGAACAATTACAAGAGCTTACGTGGGAATGCGAGCGTTTGATTCTACGCGTCGCGGTGGCCGAACATTTGTCGTACAATAGAAAACGCGTTTATATTTAGCGTGCACCTATCCTACCTGCGCGCGTACTTGTGAGCGACACGGATTAAACGAGCCAGATTAACCAGGGGACTAAATTGCACAACCCCGAGACAAGCCATTAAATCGTATTCGAGAGATCGAGATTACTAATCATTAACGAGTAACTCGGTAAGTGGATCAAGGTGCGGTCTGCCGGGCAAACTAACTGCGCCGTTTTATTATCAGTTAACTGCCGCCGCTTACAGTGACCCAACTCCGATTAACCTCCCCCGGTTAATTAGAAAATCTGTTGAATACCGAAACCATAACTCCCCCCCGTACGGATAGACACGGTCCAACGTCGAATCTTCTTTTATTCGCGTCGTATAACTTCGTTTCGGCTATTTTCCCTGGCCCAATAAAAGAGTTCTACATAAAAAGAGATGAATTAATTTAGATATAAGGCTCGTGAAATTTCCAATAGGATCCCCGATGGGAGATAATCTGGCCGACGAAAACGAGCCCGGACCCTTGCGCGAATATAATTTATTTACGACGGCCGCGCGGGGCCGATAAAGATCGGGGGATGGAAACAAAGCTGTACGCGATTCTTTATTACAATAGGTATCCCCGGCGTTATTTGAGTCCCATGAATAATGCAGCGGCATTTCCATGCAGGGCAAGGTATCGATCTTCGATTAATAAGAGTTTCTGATCAAGGCTTACCGGACCCGAGCCTGGTAAGTGGTCATTTATCATTGAAACCGGATGACCGTGCGCATAACAATCGCCGCGAATTGAAACGGATCGTCTCGCGTTCGATCGAACAAATATCACTAATTCGCGCGAAAAATAGTGGTTCATCTCCGGCGCTTCACGTCGATCGCAATTCACTCGTTCACATTAATAATGCTATTCCGAGCGCAAAATCGGTCGGCGAAGACAATTTATCGGCAGCGAACGAGAAACCGGGGGGAGGAGGCGGCAGCAGCAGCGGGAAGAAAAGAAACGGTGAAACCCGGGGGAGAAGAGGGGCTGTCGGACGTGTGGGAGTGAACGGGCACGAGTTCGCCATACAACTTCCTTCTTGAACCGAGAGCCCATCAGAGCGATTCAATTCCAGACGATGAGCGACGTCGAGGAGAGGAGCGAACAAAACTAGACTAGCTCGTCCGCCGATCTCTTCCATTTCGTCGACAGAGGATCAGCGCAGGATAATAGGATTTTTTGACGTACGAGAGAGCCACCTCTCGTCGCCCCTAACCCCCGCGACGGGCCTACAGGAAAAAAAAAGAAAACAAAAAGTACGAACCAAAAAAAAAAGAAAAAGGATATAAAATGATAGCGAGAGAAAAAAAGAGGATCGCACTTATTGCTGACTATGCGAAATCCGGTCGCGCATCGCTGACTGCGAAAATAATGCGACATGGTTTCACGGTAACGTCAGCTGCTCCGCTGCGCTTCATATTTCAGGGAATAACTCTGTCTATTTTCCTGCCTCGCTTTATCTGCTTTTCTTGCCTCCCCGCATAGCTCATTCGCTCGTTCGCCCGACGAGAATTTGAATTGAGTTACACACGCATACATGCATACGAGACCCGTTACATTATCATTTGTAACCGTTCGACTATCGCTGCGGAGCCTGAGGTGGCTCAGGCTCAGGCTGAGTCATGCAACTTCGGTTTGCTTTCGCTTATCTATTCTTTGAATGAAGGAGCGCCGCGGGTTGTAAAAAGCCCGTGATAAATGGCTTAATAAAGTCCGACCTTGTAGATTGCTTTTTTGTTGCGCCATTCGACGAACGGGGAAGCCCGCGTGAAATTCTAACGTCCTGATCTTTTGATTCTCTTCGAGTTCGATTAATTATTTTCTACATTAATATTGTCCTGTATGAAGAAATTATGTTAAAAGAAATGCAGTTCGGTTTATAAAGGAAGACGCAGGAATAAATGTGTCTGATGAAAAGATTACTTGCAAAGTGTATTACAAATTTGAACCGCGCACGGTGAGCCTGCATTGTAAAAATGTCCATTACTTTTTAATATCGCTACACTACGGAATTATGGAGCGGATTCTGCCCTCTCAAAGGTACATCCTTTTGCACGCGCCGGTTTCCCTCATCTACCCACTTTGACTTGGAAAAATTGCTTTTAGCGGAGACAAATTTTTGATCCTTCGCTCGTGCTCAAAGTGTTGCAATTTAACGTGCCCCGAATCTGTGAATAAAATTTAAATATACTTCTGACCTCGTGCCTGGGCATTACACATGTTTCACAAGAAAAGATATCCATTTTACATATCTACATACGACAAGAACTTTTCCTATAAGAAAGGAACGATTGATCGATCGATTTATTATTAAATTATTAAGAAAAGTAAACGGGATGAAAATGTAAAAATTGTGATCAGTTCTGCATTTTTTTTTTTTTAAAAAAAAGGCCATTTCGTATAATGAATGAGAATTTAGGGCATTAAAATTCAAATGGAACTACTGAATTTGAACAATCCATTTTATAAGGTACGCGCACGTTACCCAACCGTCTGGTCTTGTTAGCGTTATGGTAGACTACGTTACAACTTCGTACGAAACGCATTCGAACTTGGGAAAAGGAGATCTGTTTGAACTAGGACAATTTTCGACGGTAACGGGACATTCCGGTAGAATCTTATTGCACTTCGCCAACTTTCTGTTTGTACTTTCGTTGACCACCTGTATATAAAACCGTCCGGACTTGTATTGTGCCCAGATTCAGGCTTTACGTTATCATTTGTATCCCTTTCAATTCAACCAAAACGAGAGAAGAACATATTTTCAAGAATTATGAAAATCGCCCAATTAATACCACAATTTAAAGTATACCATATACTGTGAATATGTAATATGAATCTAATTGAGCTGCTTATTATAAAAGTGGCTCAAGTCAATTTATTTAAACTCAGATATTTAAGACGTTAGGTTTCAATAAAATTGAAAATATACATATGTGATGCTAATGTGTCACTCTACTAAAATAATAACAATTTTTAAGATACTATAGAACTGCAAATATTAAAATGTCCAGCTTAATTTTTTTTTGGGAAGCTGGCTTGGTCCACTTTCAAAATAAATGGCATAATTATTTCGTTATTTATATCTTATTAATAAATTCATATTTTAGAGTTAAAAATTGTGGTACTTTCTTCACGATATTTTTAAGTAATGACAGAGTTGATATTAACGTCTCGAGCTAATTTCGCAGTGATCAACGCGAGCGAAGAAGAGGATCGGGAACTAAGATGCTCACACGGGTGTGTGCACCCACGTACGAGATCTGAAGTGAAGCCTCTCCCACAGGACCGGCGAGAGGAGACACTTTCGTGATTACGTTCCCCACCCGGCGACGTGAATTGATCCGAAAACCATAAGACATTCCCTGTCCGGCGTCGCGTTATTTCGCTCGGAATAACCAATCCATCGGAATGCGGTTGGCGGGGCACGATTCCGCGATCTTGAAAAATCGAGAGAGTGATTTTTATATCCTCTCGATGTACCCGCGGCACGGCGAGCCGCCGCGCGGGAATCGATTGCCAAACATAACGTATTGACAGGTATTATGCGGTCCAATTTTTTGTTCACCCCTTTTTGTTTCCATCCCGCAGGAAATTGGATGCTCTCGGATCACCAAACAATGCGATATGTGCACGCGTTGTTCTCCGTTATGTTGAGGAGCATGCTGATGCATATTTGCGCACACGTGTTTCCCCGAAAACACGGGTTCCCTCTTCGCTCGAGATACGGATTACAAATGTTTTCCTTTTATTTCTCGCTATTAACCTTATCAGAGAATGTTTGATTTCGTATAGAGAAATAAACGAACGACAGGAAAATGTTGCATCGTTCATGAAATCGATCGAAGAACAACGAATCGAATCAGCTGATGTAAATTTCTCGTCGAATTTCAACGGAACAATGTTTGTTGCCGATGTAACCGATTGGTGTGAAACCAAAGATACCAAGTTCTAAGTCAATTTCGACGTTATTAAATCAGATAGAGCATCAATTTTGGTTTTCGCGACGTCAGGTACTGCCGATAATGGGCACAAAGGAGCGGCGAATTGGAAACTAGTGCTAACTTCCGGAAGTCAGTAATGTCCCATAATTAGTAACTCGGGAAGTGTCTGCCGGTGCTGCGTTAGACTTAGTTTCGCGCCGGCCAATACACACAGACCCGGCCAGGGTTCAACCATTTATTGTTAATTCCGCCGATAGTAACTGGTATTCGCTAACTGGCGAACAGTCAATAGTGTCGACGAGCAATTCGACGCTGCGAGACACCTTCGCGGACTATTAAGTCCTTTTACTATGTAATTTAGGATCCTTGGTAGTCAAAGTGGGGTATAATTCTTTTTATAAAAATGTAGAACATCAGTTCGATGGGAAAAATTGAAGATGCATAAGTATTTGATGAATGATTTATATAAGCATTTTTAATTGATGTTAGAATTGAATGGACGAACCATTTCAGTTCTGACAGTTATTAGACGTTATGTTAATTAAATTCTAGTACACTGTTATGAATGAAATAAATGACTGAAATAAACGAAACACCTTGGCAAGTGTATAGTATATATATATTTTTTTAATAATTTTATATCACGTAAGCGCATTATATCCTGCATACATTTATAATCTCCTGATAGAAATACGTAGCATCCTCTTTGCTTAGTCCACTGAACGATATTTTGTTCTATGCGCGAGGCACCCGGTAAACGAGCCAGTCAGCTAGCTGGTAAATTTTTCAAATTTATCAGCTGAAGCGCATGATTAATGCTCAATATTTCAGAAATCAAACAGTCCACTTCCACGGGGATTGATCAGCCCGTTTCATATTAACGCCGGCGCGGCCGTATCGTTGCAGCTATTGTCGCGATTGGCGCGGCGCGGTGAAATAAAAATAAACTATGCCGCGTCGATAAAAGTGGTCAAATTAAATTGGCTCAGCCGAAACGACGAGCCGAGGCGACGTGGCGCGTAACGGAAAACAATTTCGACCGCGAAGGATGAATCGATTGCTCTTTGTCCGTTGCCGTTCGATTTCATGAATCATCTGTCTGGTGTCGGTAGTTGACCGATTCGAAAAAATGATTACAATCCCTCGATGATTGATCGCTTCCTTCGATTTGCTCAGCCGCTCGATTTCTTTCTTTTTTTCTCTCTCTCTCTCTCACTCGTTCTCTCCTCTATCTCCGGCGAATAATTCTTCGCATTGATGCGACGCGTACACGCGTACGCCTACGGCGACAATCGCCGCGCTAGTTTGAAATATACAATCGGACAAATGTCGGATTTGCAAAATCGCGCGGCCGTAAATAACCGCGAAATGGAACGTACGGAGTGGCCTGTTTGCCAAAATTTCCGACCACCGCGCCAGCCCGATGCGTTCTCGACCCGCGCGGCTTGTCTGCCACCGCCGCACTGACGGGCAGGATAACGAAAAAATGGGCTGGAGTATTTGCAAAATACTTTCGCTCGGTCCATGCTGGAAATCCACGGGAATCATGTAATGAACGAGTCGAACATTTTATGGAATTAAATATGCCATAAATGTTGAGATATGATAGGCAGAGACAGGTGTATTTATGATGAACGTAAGTTCTTGTATTATCAAATATTGAACTCTCTAAGAGAAATTCTCCCACTTGATTTTCTCCAGTTCCGAAAATTTCTATTATTAACCCTTTGCACTCTAATACCATTTGCTTTATAAAATAATTCATAATTCTCTATTTATATATTATGGATTTTTGTACGTTTAATTCGTGGATGTAGGAAATTCCCGAAAAATTTGCGGAAAAATTCCCCGAAGGGTTGAAATCCTGGCCGAGCCACAAGCGATGACTACAAATCAGATGAACTAGAAACATTATTTATCGGCGTTCAACTGACGTGTGCACATGTCAGCGCATAAATAATAAACAACCACAGATTAACTGCGTTTTCGTTTAAGCGACCGTTATACATATTCATTCCGTTCGAAATTATTCGCGTTTCACTCATCCCTGCGATAACGACAATCGCGTAAACATAACTGGTATTAATATGAGATACGGATTTCAGGATTATTTATACAACAGGATTCTAAACCAGCAGCTGTAGATTTTCGATCCGTTCATTTCCACTATAAAATAATATACATTTTCTCAGACGTAAAAAATGCAAAAATTCAAATCAAATCCTTTGGCGCATTTCTTAAAATGTAAATGACTACGATTAAATTAATTAATTAAAAACTCTTAAAGACGCTCGGATTTATCAAGCTGCAGAGATCTCGAGTTAAAACATGACAAAACAGTGATTTCTCGGCTCTTTACACGAACAGAAATAACCACGGTTTCGCGGTAATCGAAAAACTCGGGGACGCCGAGTTATCCGGCGATTTACAGAAATCTGAAAAGAAAACCCGCGGCGGGCGTACGGGTTTGCCCGTGAAAGGAGCGGGGGCGAAGAAAATCGCCGCGACAAAAGAGACCGGGGGAAAAACACAGGCGAGGAGCAACCGAGAAGGACAAAAGGAGAAATGCCAGGAGTGGAGGCGGAGAGCAAAGCGTCGATGTTGCCGTAACCTTTTCCGTGTCTTTGTCGGCGGGGCCACGGCGCAGGCGGAGGGACAGCGGGAGGAAAAAAGTTCACGAGCAAGGAACCGTGAAGCATTTGTCTCCTCTCTCGCGTTTGGCGAGAGAAATCGATTGAGGGTATTGTTAAAGTGGCGTGGCAAGAAAGAGTAGACGGGGGAAAAAAGAAAACGGACGTGGTCGAACGAAAAATTTTCACTCCCATCTACGAACGCGTTTATGAACGTTCATCTTACGCGAGAGTCACCACGCGGTCGAGAGGGCTGGATTTATTAATCGCGGACGTAATTGACTTTTTGTCTCGGTTCGACGCCGATGATAAATCTGTCTCGTAGAACGCGAACCTGAATCTCTCCGCTTTTTTCTCGTACAATAACATCGGCGATCCCCGCGAACGGTAACCGCGTATATAAATGTTATCATTTCTATAATTAAAAAAGTTCTTTAATAAACACGGCGGAACGAGAGATCTTTTTGAATTACACCGTGTTCCATTCTCTCGACGTTATCTCACCGGCAATCAGATTTTCTATTCGCATTTAAATTTCCGCGGAAAGTTTTATATTAATATTTCTTTTGGTTTGAAACAAGAAATTTCACAAAGGACGCTCGGTTTTCGTTGGTCCAAGTCTCCTTTTAATCTCGTTCCCACTTACCCACCGGCACGCCGGAGATAAATTCACAGACGGGTATTGCACCTGGATTACGAATAAACAATAAAGTGTAATCGTTTTCGCGCCGTCAAAGGAGGGTACGGCTCGCCGGTTTATTGCAAGGGCTCGATCAGGAGTACCATTAACCAGAGTAAGTACATTTCCCCAACGGTGAAAATAAATAGAAGCTCTGCGCCTCACAAAGCACCGAATGTGTTCAACATTAATGAATGAAATTTATAAACGCACACCGGGGTCCAATTAATTCTTATTTGAAACAGTCCGATGAAACCTTTGAAATTAATACGGCACGGAATCTTTTCAAAGCTTCTGATCGAACCGTTTACAGCTGCGAAATTAACATCTTACAAAGGTAGAAGAATTACGCTTTATATCCGGTGAAAATCATACGGTTCAATTAAAATGAAATCAATCACGTTCAACTCGAAATAAACTCTCTTAATTTCCTTCTACTCTGTACCTCAGATTTCCTGGATTTTTCATGCTGCAACGAAAAATGATATTGAAACGACGATAACGTAATTTTCGCTGTAGATACGTGATGAAACTGGCAACGCGAACGTTCTCGAGGTAGTAACCTATCTCGCACAATAAGCTGATAAAGTGCCGCCATAATAGCAGGTTCCAACGATCACTATCATAGCGTGGCATAGTTACAAAGAGGAAATCATCCCGTTTATTTCGATCACGCTTTAAAGGCGCCTTATCGTTCCGATTACTGTCGACACGCGTTATTAGCCTGCGACACGGCTACCCATCACCGGTATTGGCCTGCAGGTTCGGACGCGGTTTCAAACGGTAGACAATCGAACGAGTTATCTCATTTACATATCGGTTTCATTACAGATGGAAATTACTCGCGCGTATCCAATATTTCACGGGACATTACAACGCGTCACGGAGTTTCGAAAGATTATTACGTTATTACTGGACGTGGAATTTCCGCGGGTTGATTTGGTGCTAGGCCATTACCGCGGCCTCAACCCTCTCCCTCAAACCCCGGCTCACGCTCTTCCCTCGGTCTGTTATTGCGCCCCGGTACGGTTTGCTTTACTGGCGACGCAGGGGGATTGTAAGACGGCAGTGGTAGTGTACCGTTGCAGGTCAGCCGTAAATGGTTCTCGGTGAGACGAACTTCCTCTGCCGCTGGAGTATTGTTATAGCCGAATACGGCACGAGTTGCGTAACTCGATCGCCGTAATTATTTTCAATCTCACTTAATTAATTCGCGCCTGTATGTGTAGTTCGTTTATTGTTTTAACCCGCGTTCTCGGGTTTCACGAGGAGAATCATTTGGAGACTTGAAACGATTTAACGAGTTGCATGGTCTTTACTTATTCGTTAGGATGTATAAAAAATGTTGCAGTTTTGTAAATATGAAGCACAGTGATTTTTATGGTACGGACTTTTTGTGATTCATTTACGATTAGTGTTTATTGTAATATATTTCGTGTAATAGAAAGAATCTGTACTTACCTTGTATAACGTTTTTACTGCCTTCTTACTTGCTTCCTTCTACTCGGATCCCTTTGTCCCACCTTGACCTAGTTACTAACCTACCCCATTCCGGCCAGACGGCTCCTGTGACGTGTTTGCAAGAAAGTAACTCCATGATTCTGGGAACTGAGGCGAAGTGGGAATTCCGTGGAGTACTAAATTGACGTGACTTTGGAAGTCCATATCTCCGATTGATATAGTGGTACGATGCGAGTACTATTTTTCCTTTCTAAAAATTAACAGCTTTTCCCATTATGAATTTACTTCGATTTAAATACCTCGTGTAACGTCGGAATGAAATTTAAAAAAATGGTAAGGGTTATTTATGTGTCAGCGTTACTCTCAAACTGAATCATGATTAGTTTCGAATTTTATTCAGTAAATAACTGAACAAGGATTTATAATGGCAGTCGTGTATTCGATTTATTAAGATATTCCAGCGCGAGAATTCCACCATCTACATCTGACGCTCGTTCCGCGAGCCATTATCGACGTCCGTTCGGATCCATAAAAACCGTACGACACAGTGAAATCATCGGGCACGATACATTAATAACGTAATTTATTATAATCCAGTACGACATATCTAGACGATCGCTGATAGCCTCGTTTCGACGTTTCTACCCTCCAACGTTCTCGCACGATCATCGTATCGATACATATGTATATATATATATATATATATTTAACGGTCGCTTCGACAATAATCGCTATTCACAACACATTCGCAATTCTGATACTCCTGCGTCAACAAATTCGCAGCCTCGAATCATCAACCCGCGAAAATAGACGACGATTCGTTTATTTTATATTCATCACAGCGTAACGTACCTACAATATTTACAGAACAATTAATCGGCAAACACGCGTTGATAACGTCTCTTCATCGTGTCCCTCCCGAATGGAACAACCAGACTTACACACTCTGAATCGTCTGTCCGTTTTACCAAGAATACTTTGAAGATACACAGTTTACTTTAGGCTTAAATTTATAAAACTGGATAAAGAATTTTGCAATATTTTTTTTTTAAAAGAATGTATACATCAATTTAAAATTAAAAGACAGACGATTCAATATTTCCTAAATACGCCACATCTAACTAGGCGACCAATTCTCTACATTAGGCTTGAACGAAACTCGAAATAGACTTTCAGAAATACAAAAGTATCTATTTATACAAACTCGAATTCATGAAGTATAATATTCTGAAAATAAAAATAATGCACAATGGATTCCATTAAGATAAAATAGGAAGCTTTCCGGGAGTATTCTTTATAGATACAAATCGTTAAATCTACTTTAAGTCTCGTTAAAGCTGAAAATATTGTCGTCGACGTGTAGCCTCACGGGAGAACTCGGTTATCCCGCGTTTGATGCGTAAAATCGAACTGAAACGACGAAGCTTTTGCGCGAAGTCACCATCGCATCGTCGTCCGATGATTCGGGGCTACGCAACAGTCTACATCGTCGTCGCGCTCCTTTCGTACACGCGGGAACTCGCAAACGTTAACATCTTCTTAACTACGCCCCGATACACATTTACAAACGCCTCTCTATTTTCCAAACCGGTTAGCATGTACACATCTATCTATAAGTATAAATGTCGTGAAAACGTTATACAAATAATATAACTAGTTGAGCTGTTAGACAATCTATTTCTATTCTTCATTAAATATTAATTCATCAATATGAAAGGATACTAAAATGATTGAATGCATAACGGAAAAAAAATTAGCATTTCTAACTTGTTCAAATAAATTCTCTTAAATATTTATTAGTTTTATGGTGCAAGACTTATAGACAGGGGTGTACACGTATTTCGTATGGAACCTCGGAGCGCGTGTCCCGACACAACTACGTATTCGTTATTTATATTATACCGTATATGCGTATAATGTTATACTTACGTTTTAGTTTATTCCTTCATGCGTACGTATATGTTATTTTATATGTAACGAAATACAGGTTGCGGCTCGCTCGCCCGACTAGAGTTAATCACCGTCGCGAGCACCGATTGCCTGCTCGACGGGAAGTGAGATCGGTAACCCGGACGCGAAGTACGTGAAACCGTTTGTAAAATAATGTCTATGCCTTTTGATGAACTATCGTTTCGCATACTCCGTCGTCCCATCGATTTTCGACTAACGAGACAATACAATAATTAATCTCTTGTCTTTGGTAACAAAATCCGTGTGCGTCGTCACGAGAAACAAGTTGTCTCTAGCTTCGCGTGTACAGAGGATCCCCCGAATGAAACAACGAGTTTCGGAATGTCTGCCGTCGATGATCGGCGCCTTTCGTGAAACCATTTTTTTTTTATTTACATAGGTAATCGGTTGAGACGAAGAAATTTAGAATATATCTAGTCCCTCGCTCGTTTCTATGCAAGTATAACTTTCTAACCAACGGTAAGGAAACTAATTAGTATCGGAGCTAATCCGGAGGTCAATGGTCCCCAGCCGGGCCGGCGTTACACGTTTGATTATAAAACTCGTTTTGTTTTTGGCTGAACACTTAAAGCAGCAACGCGTTTACATGAGACGACGGCAGGACGTAACCCGCGTTAACGTCGGCTGAAAACCATTGGCGTATCTCCCAAGTACGGAATGAAAGTAGCATGGTCGAACACGAATTCCTTCTCACACTCGATTCACACGCCCACGAGAGAGGATGAAAAGATGGCAAAAAAAAAAAATCATCGCCATTCATAAAAGCCTAAGAATCTCCTTACTGTATATATATACTTACACAACATATCATATTTGTATTTATATTTATATTTATATATATATTTATTCTGTTTTTTTTTCTCATATTTATATATATAATATCCTCTGCTTCTCTGTATACGTCTACGTTTAGTATGAAAATAATTTCAAGCGCGTCTTTGCTCGTCGCACTCGTCCATCATCCAGCGCGGAGCCGGCGCACCGGAAAGTGGTAGCCGGCTCCGGTCTGGTCACCGTCCAATAAACACTAGAACTGGAAGCCCCGTTCCCGCGACGTGAGAATCACCTTCTGATGGCTGGAAGTAGCAGCGACAGTAGACTCACCGTGAGATGAAGAACGAGCTGCGCCTGATGGGATACGCCCGGGCTTAACGCGTCCATCGGAAGCTCGCCCGGCGGCCTCATCGACGCCGGCCCGTAATTCCTGTCATACTCTGAAACCAAACACACTCCCTGTCTCTATGTCGAATTCAGTGATACGTAATTCCTATCATTGCCAATATTAATACGTGACGAGATAACTTGCAATTTTTCGTGTGTCTCATTTTTAATTTTTATGCAGGAGTGTGAGTATCTTGATTTTCTCTGTGGGGTTAGATTGGATCAGAGTTTATTCCTAAGTTGACAATTAAAATCGAGGATGATCTGACGTTTGCGGAATTACAAATGGAAAATAGATTAGAAAATATGAGCCGAAATTTAATTCGAAGGACGCACTTATGTACTGTTACATGATTAGAACTTAGACCATATTGTCATAGTGAAATTTTCCGCTTATGTTGTCGTCCAACCACCCCTTTCACGATTGTTCTTATATCAGTATATCCAGCATATGTTATATAATCCAATGAGAGAAATAGGAAATTGTTATTGCAAATAACAAAGAAGCATCCAGAAGCGAGACCTTGCATGTCATCGACGACTTGAGAAACAGTTTTATTTCTCGACTAAACGTGATAATTTAATGTCCGACACAATAGAATGTTCGCCCCGGAACGATTTCATTAATTCGGGTAATCGCGGCACATTTGTATTCCGTATTAAATTGTTCTTCGTAGAATTAGCTCTAAATCCCCGGTGGGGGAAGATAGACGGGTGGGTCGGCGGAATGAACACATGGAAATGAGAATGCAACAAAGCTCTCGGCGCCAGTGAACATGTTGCCCCGAATAATAGAGGCGTTCGAATAATAATGCGCCGGTCGGGATAATCGAACGTTTGGACGGCGATCGCGCGAACAGTGCTGATAGCGTCCTGAAAGGATTTCACCGGACAATGCGACGGTGATTCGAATTTCATAGGGAGTGAACGCGCGAAACCAATTCGTACCGGCCGAATTTCAATGACTGTCGCGTCCGCCCTGGAAGCCTTGAATCCAGGATAGATCGTAGTTCTTAAAGGACAGAAGACAGGAATAAGGATCGAGTAACCTCAAGTGAAATTCGTTTCACAGAGCAATTCGATACCTCCTTTATTTAAAGAAAACAAAAATGATTTTCATGTAATAAAATAAAACGATTTAATAATTATTTATTTCTAATATTTAAGCCAGAGAATTGTAATTCACGAGATAAACGAAAATTCGCGGACGTTCGTGTTTAATAAGCCCATGAATGTTGAAATAACGAAAGAATTATTTTCGCTCGAGCATAGATTTTAATGCGAGTTAAATAAACAACGAAACACCGTGGGTTATATCGCAATCGTAAAATCTGCTATATTCGCTATTTCCCCGCAAATATTTATTACCGTTTTGCAACCGAATGAACTTTTCTACCGGCTGTTTTCTGTCGGTCGGCCAAACGGAAATGTGCAAGCGTCGATGATTCCCGTCAACGAATTTTCATGAATAAATTCGGCTGTAGATATAAATCTTATCTCGGCGTTGGTAGAAAAACGACAAATCACTTTTGCGATTCTTTAGAGTTCAATGGAACACCTTCGTGGCTCGCAGCTCGAAAGCAAAATGAATAGCGGATGACGTTATAAGGTAAGAGACGCGGGAGTCCCACGGTGCCGGTCGATCTTTCAGCGACGCCGGGAATATATCCCGTATGTGTGAGTACGAGAATAGTCGGATAGAGAAGATAAATACAAGGAGTTGCCGCGGATAATGCGAACGGAGGGCGGGAGAGGAAGCTCAACATTCATCCGCGTCTCGGGAATTAAATTCGACCAAATTCTCGGAATCTCTAGGATATTTGGTCGGAGCAAATCCCTTTTTAATGAGATAAAATGCTCACCCGTCGGAGGAGACTAAATAAATTTATACCCCATTAGATATCACCCAGTTGCCTGTTCAACTGGCCTGATTTGACGTCCGCTTCGACGAAATCAACTGAATTTGCTGCCTGATTAATTCGAACCATCGTCTCATTTCAAGGAAATTTAATTCAGATTATATTTGATATGATAATCGAGTAAAAATGTTAACACTTCGAACTGGACAGCTGATCATTAC
>SHCU01000198.1:166143-217436 GCA_004307685.1 Ceratina australensis | reverse complement strand
TCACCCGCACTGACGTGCAAAGACCCTATTACGCGTTAACGGATCAGGGAAACTACATATAGAGGTCAACTAAGCTAAGCTAGACTGTTACATTATCGTCGAGTTTTCAAGGAAAAAAAGTTTTACACGCGTCAATAAGAAAACTCCGATAACGCGAAGGGAACGTTGCACCGATCGGCATAAACGAAACAATCGATGATACCGGTTGCGACGCCACGATCGATGCTTCCCATCGACTATCGATTCTTCGTTGTGAGTTAATCAAGAAGTTGTTTTGATCGTTTTACAGCGAATATCGGCGGAGATTAATCGGAAATCGAGTTGTCCGCGGTACAAACGGCGCGAGATAAGAATACAGTGGACGATCATGATGGTGTGACTCGGTTGACTGAACCGATCTTTCGGAAAGATCAACGTTGACCGGTGGTTGTGTGGTGATTGGTTTTGTTGGTGGTGGTTGATACGCTCCTGGGAGTCAGAAGCCCGTTGGCACCTGGGCCTCGTCTACGTCGGTTTACTCATGCTGGGAGTATTGAAGCGGCGCTGGAAGCCATCAAAAAGGTGAGTACTTACCGCTTCACCGCACTTTTCTTTCTTCCTCATTAATTTTTCTTAGCTCGCAATGCACCTGAGTATCGCAACCGCGAAATGACTATGTAAAAGTAAGCAAGATTTTATAGAGAGTTGATCGATAGTATATGAAAAGTAACATGTTTGAATTACAGATTGTTTGTGCCAAAGATACCTATCTTTAATTGATAGTCACAAAGTGTAGTAGGCTGAACTGCGCAAATCGCGGTCATGTTATCTGACAGTAATTTAAATCAGTAAAATTTTAATCACTGCCGTTACTTTCATCAGGCATTAATTTTGTTGACCGTGCACTTATCCCTGATTGCTTACTTTTATTTCTACCTGAGCTGAAATGCGGATACTAATTCCATCATAAACGCGTATAAAGACGTGACTAAATTCGCGTCAATATTTACCGTACGAAGAAATTTGTTGCCACGTTATTTATAACTGCGCTATAACTAGCCACAATAGAACAATGGAACAATAGAATAATGTGGTCGGGGTAACGAGGAGCAATGTTACAAGAACCGAACTCCCCCGTTCGAGCGTAACCGCGACGTTCGGTTTACCGAAAAGGCACAAAAATAATCGAGAACACGGGTCGAGATCAAAGAGGGATTCCAATGTTTCGTTATTTGTCGTACGACTTTTCTTCTCTCTCCACCTCCCGTAAATCTCCCTGTATTCCCGTTCGTGGAACAGGTCTTCGGTCTTTGTAACCCGGTTGTTCGAAAGGATCGTTTCTACGAGCTGAGGGTAAATACACCTGCTTTCGGATTTCATATTTGCCGGAAGATCGGTTTGGAGCATACGGGTCTGCCCTATAGGGGACTTGAAGAAGATATTCAGCTTCTAGAGATTCTTCTGTTTGTTTCATATTTACAAATTGTTTGATAATTATGATTCTTTTATTGGTTTTTTATCTTTTATTTCCTGTAATGCTACTGCAGTTTAGTTAGCATTGAACGATTGTTAGAAAACGGGTAAAAAATCTTATAGCATCATAATAGAAATCCTGTTGTATCTGTTTTCAACGTTCTCAAGTATAACAATTGTTAAATTTCTATTTTTGTAGCTCAAATGTAGGTTAATTGATATCGAACTATCAAGTGGAAATTTAGATGCAACGGATACAGTATTATGTAGATAATTAAAACGTGTAAATGTGTCAAGTAGCGAGCAGTAGACTAATTGGCGAAAGCAATGAAGAGTTTTCCGTAAAATAATCGATCCTGGAATTTATTATTCCCAGAATCTAATTGAACTTCTCAGAGCTCGATAATCAAATTGAAGATGCGAGATACAACCGTCTGGTTCACTTAATTAACGAAGTTTTTAAAAGAAATCGCAAATAATTATGTAGGTAGATACATATAGATGGAAACAGACTATTAATTGACTGCATTTTCATAGAAATGTTGGTTTGCATGATGTAGAAATCTCATAGACATATGCAGCTTGAGCCAATTATTCTTGCATACACGCAGTACATGGGGATTTATTGAACATTTTGAACATGTGGGATGCACCGATCAAATATTTGTGCAAACAATGCATAATACAATTGGATGTCGTAAATATATCATGAAATATGATGTACGTATCGACAGCGATAATTCTCTCTGTTTCTGTATACACGTAGTTACGTACATACATAAGTTTGCATGTCCGGTTACATGTAAAACACTAACTAATTTAAATGAATTATCTAACTTGTACATCTGTTATGCAGTGGTTCTTCAATTAATTACCATTAGTTCGTTTACCGATTGTATGGGAAATTACGTGGTTAGTATTCAAACGAAATTTTTCATTTCCCAAACATTCTCGTTTCTTCCCAGTTCCTATTTTACAAAAGTTGACTCTAAAAAAATAGTTCTTCGACCTCCATTTTGATCCTACTACTTGTTTCAAAACTTAATTGAATCTTGTAGACAGAATTCCAAATCATTATTCGAACTTCTCGAAGGCAAACGCCCAACATATGTAGGTACACGTGTTTATTTCCCTCCGAACGTGTTGCTCTGTTCTATTTAAACTCAAGAGTTTTAAGTGCGATCCGTGATAAAATGGTATTGCATCGCCACAAGCACAAAACTACTGAATCACACAGTCAATTAAAATTATAACTTGTATCCTCGCTTTCCATAGAAAATGAATCCAATAGTGCAGATTTGACGAATTTACAACATGATACATTGCAAAGCTATTCAGAATAGCTGGTATCAAAGATGTTTGATCTTACACGAAAATCAGTAATCTGTCAATCAATAAATCACGATCGACGCTGTTCATAGTATTAATCGTTATAACAGCCGCTTGAGTATTGATTTTAACGGCGAAATTGATTTCATATAAATTTACCGGCTGAGTAATTCCGTAACGGTATCAGTAATCAACTCAGTGTTCGGTCAAAATGTTAACTGGTGCGCGGAACCCCGGAGTCTCGAACGGGCAAATGTGCCGCATGCGATGCAGCTGAAATGCAAACGCGGCTGAAAACTAGTTCGTTAAGGAATTCACTCACAGGAAGTACGTTGTGTAGGTATATCGTGCGCGATACAGTTACAATTCAACATGGGAAAAAGAGAAAAAAGGAATCAGACGAGAGAGAGAGAGAGTAGAACGATTTTTAAACACAACAATAGGGTTACGTGTAATTGTAACGAGAACTACATCTCGTATAAAATGTTTCTCGTTGTTTGCTACTCACCCGAAGCTATTTTATTTTCCTTTCTTAATTTGCGAATTAGGTTGTTGCAAACAAATTGAGAAACGAGGGTATTTAATTAAAAGTTTAAATTAATATTTAAAACCGAATAAACTGGAAATTCTTTTACTATTTAAATACAAGATTAAGGGGAAACAAAAGGCAGTTATCGAGTGGGGTTGAATTGGATGATACAGGCACTGTCTGCTGGAACCATTATAACGGGCGAGCGCATCGTTATTCGATAAAATTCAGCTGCCATTTTTTTTCATTCGCTTCTCTCTCCTCGGCTGGCGTATCCATCTCGCGAAAGTGCATGAAACGACTTGCAACGTGAAAGCGTTGAATAGAATTTGCGCGAGGGTGTAATCTCATTCGCAATTATATCTGCGCGCGAGATGCGTGCAGCCCGATCGTGCGAAATCCCTCTCTCGTTTCCGGATAGGCCACATGTATCTATGTCCCGCGTTGCGCGCCGTAGAGGAGAGGGTGGAAAAGGGGAAAAAACGGGACGAGTCGGGAAGCAGTGTAAAGAGATCGCGAGCGGCATGAAAAAGGGAATATACCGTCACGCTAGGGAAAATAAGGAAGGATCGTAAGCGGGTTCCATTGCACTCAAGTTCACCAGCCTCCCGAATAAGATAAGTCAAGAATAGATGGATCATCTGTACGGATATGATATTTCGAAGGGAAAGAGAAATCCTCTTCCCTCGTCATTTTATCACTGAATAGGATTTTCGAGACAGGGTCTAGCTCACATTTTATACCCGTGAGAACGGCTAATGGTATTACGTCGTATATGTAAAAACAATGGTAAAAGTATGGTTCAGTGAATACTTCAAATAGCTACGGTACTTTATTCGATGAATTCTGTCGGTTGAAATTTTACCCCGTCGGGATATAACGACGGGTAGATAGCATTGTATTACGTACATTAATTGTATTGTATATACAATAGAAATGGTATTACGTCATACATGTAAAAACAGTTGTAAAAGTATGGTTCAGTGAATACTTCAAATAGCTACGGTACTTTATTCGGTGAATTTTGCTGGTTGAAATTTTACCCCGTCGGAATATAACGACGAGTAGATAGAATTCCGTTAGTGAATCCAGGCTCATTGGATTGCTTCTGCAGCATCAATTAGGACCCGAAACTGACAAGAAATCTTAGCCCGGAGTAACTGAATTCCAACCGAATTTCAGAACCGTCGGGAAGTTTTTGCGGAAAGTCTCGGTACGATCGCTTCAAAAAAGTTACACGAAAATCTTTCGACTCGATTGTCTCAATTATAACGTTTCGGCGAACTATTTGCGCTTTTAATTCACGTGGGAATTTTTGTTTGATTGATCCCGCATAGAATACAAAAATATCTCATATTTCCCGAAGCTTTTTGACCGCCTTTGAGCTTTGCGAACTTATATCGCCGGAGGTCGAAGCACGGGTACGCGTGTGCACGGACTAAAAGGAGTAAAAATAGCAAAAGCTAACCGGCGGTTGCAACGATTTCGTATTTCACCGGAGGAATACGAAATTCCGTTGCAGCTAGGTGCTAGCCACGCAATAAACTCCGTCGAATGCCAACGATTCTACTCGAAACCGTGAGGATTCGCTACGAGAATAGCTTCTTGGCGAGGAACCGTACGGAAACGCGGACCGTCGAACAAGTAATTGGTCATTTATTTTATTTTACTGATACCATTCCTAGCGAGATTCCTTAGGATTATTTCCCGCAGCGTCCGCGTAAGTGTTCATCGTCGATTGTTAGTTAAAATAAAAATACCGGTTAAAATGGTTTTTGATTGGTTTCTTAACGGCCGGTATGCCGAGCACGGGAAAACTCTTAAAAAGCGTATCGGAGCGTTCGCCTCGGAGCGGTTCACACCCCGTAGGAATGTTCGAGGGGGTGAGCCGATGGACCTTCGTGCACGAACTCGCAGTTCCATTATCGTCCCGGCACCCACAATGACGCAGGCATAACAAACAAATTCCCGTCGGTGGAAACGCTTTTTCGTCTGGCAACGAGCCGGCCTCTCTCTCCTCTGGCGGATAAATTTAATTGCTAGAGGCTGCGGCGGGCACCGCGGAAGAATGACCCTACGACCGGCTCACCTTGACGGTAATCATGCCTTGAATTATTCAAGTTCTTCCGCTGATAAGCGGCCGCGGATAATATATCGCTTCTAATTAGCGTTTGTCAGTATGAAAAGAAAGTCCGCAATGGGGAGAAAGATTCGTATCGTTAGATTAATTACCACGGTAGAAAGATCGTTAGGCTCCGAGACTTTTTCTTGCCTTCTCTCGTTCCTCGATTTTTGACTCGAGTAATTAACGATAGCCATCGATTGATTCGGGAGCTTCCGTTTCGTCGAGTATAAATTAGGACGACTTGGTATGTAACATAGAACTTGCACTGGTATTCGTACTCGGATAGCGATTATTATTGTGAATTACGTCCTACGATATTAAGAGTTTGTTCATCCAGCATTCCTACCTATTAAACGGGCCTAAAACGTTTACGAATTTGTCTCGGGACACGTGTCCCTTTTTAATGTCGGACACTTGGTACACCTATTCGGCGAGAATTTACGCGTGTCGTTCGATCCGCGTAGAATTCAGGGAATCGTGAATTTAGAGCCGCGCGCGTGGACACGGCGCGGTTTCGCGTTCTTATTGGCTCGCTACCAACGATCGTATATCCCGTAGCCGATGCGTTTATAGCGTTTTAACGACGCCCGGACGTTTGTTGAACGACGATCCAACGATGCTACTAGGTAGCCAGCGCGCGCGATTCGCTGTGAATTCTCCGACGGGTTTCCGTCGCGAGATCCAACCTGTGTAACGGTGGCACGTAGATGGTATTTGCATCCTCTCGCATAGCGGCCAGTTAAAGTTAAGCTTTAAATGGTCGCGACGCTATTGTTTCGTGCCGACTAGCGGCTGCTGAACTTATCCTCTGCTCTTTTCACCTTTCCTCGGCTGCCACGAAACCGCGACCGATCCTCTCCATCGTAGGTTGAATCTCAAAGGTCAGTGTGTACAGTTGCCGGCTCGTGTTTAGTCGATACCGGTGGCGGTCCTGCGATCACGAACAGGGTCGCGTGCGAAATTCCGCATAAGGGTGCACGTTTCTCACACGGAAACGGCGGATATCTCGAGCTCTTACAGGGCACCCGGCTCGGATTCTTCTATGTTTCTACCCTCACGCTCTAAAACCCTCGCGCTCCGGTTTCCAACTTCCGCTCCTGCTCGATTACCGTTGAGGCTCGACCGAATTCGAACCTTAAAACGATGTTTAAACAGTAGAGGCAGTCTCATGAGTTTCTTCTTTGTACTAAAATTAAATTCGCAAGTTTTTTGATCAATTTTCTGGATCTTGAAGTGGAAATTTCAGGAACTTAGCTTTCTGATCACGACGATCAAAAACAAGGAAGATTATAAGACCTTTGTTTATTTTTTAATTTAAATTGATAAAGACTTTTGAAAGTCGGAGGAGAACTGATATTACATAAAATATCCTTATGGTAACTTTCAGTATCACCTTGCCGAGGTCTTTCACTCAGATTTTTATGAATGAACACACGACACTGATTACGACATTCTACGGATGAATGGAAGGAGTTCAAGAATGAGCTGGCAATTTCCTTTCCTTTTCTCCTTCCATGTCGCAATCGTTTGACCGGCCGCAGCAGAGGCGTCGTCGTCGTTGCCGTTCTTTTTTTTTTCTTTTTACACTCGCCGATAAAGTACAACGTGGAGAGAATTCAGTCCCGCCTTTTATCTTCCTCGATTAACCGTCGATGTCTTCCTAGTTCGCAGATCGATCGGTGTGGAACATCGCTTTTGCATATCCATTGTTAGTGGGTGGTAACGTTGGACGACAATTTAGACGATGTGACTCATGAATACGTCTTTAAAAGGAATAATGATACCTATCTCGTGCGCATCGCGTTTCGTACAAGACCGTTTCTTCTCGTACCAACTTATGCATTGTAAGCACGTGTGCGTGTGCACCTACTTAATTCCACCAAAGGAATGGAATTCTCAGTGTCATCGGTAAGATATTTTGCGGAAGGAATTAATCAAGACAATTCTCCGTGCCAGGGAGAGGGAAGAAAAAGTATAAACCAAACAGAGTCGAAAATGCAGAGCGAAGCATCGATACGTGGAAACGTCTTGGCAACGTTCATCCCCATTCTTCTCAATTTTTTTCTAATCCACGTTGTTTGTCTCCGGCCTCTCCATTTCGGCTGGAAACTTTCCGCGAAATGCTCCAACTTCCAGCATTCCCTTTTTTATAATCTTCGGGACTGTCACCCTCTCCGAGGTCGTTGCACCGCGCTCGCAGAAAACTGAGTTATCACCGTCGCGCCTCCAAAAATTCGGACACAGTCTCTACGCTCCGTACGAGACTTTTATTTCTTAAATAGTTGACGCCGACAACGGGTTCTCTCACTTCCTCGAACGCGAGAAGCGCTGAATACAATTTATCATATCTGCATTTCTCCACGACTTTCGTGTTCGTTCGTGCCACTCGAGGTGCACCGTGCTGCCCGGCCGCGCTTCGATACATTGAATTATTACCTCGGTACAGGTGCACCTGCAGCAACCTGTAACCGTTCCCCTGCATATGGCTCTTCGACTTTACATAGATAGCTGCGTGTGCATTGCATCATTCCGAGCTGTTGCGGCAGTCGAAAATGTACGCGTTCGACTGTTCTGTTTGCATATCAAAGAGACCGGAGTGTTTGAAACGCGGTGTAATTATCCCGCATAGAGATCACTTGTTCTGCCTGTTCCTATTCGTGCCGATCTCACGTTTTACATTCCACATCAATTTCTTCTTACCAGCAGTGAGATATACATATGTATACTGTTTTTTTAAATCTAAGATTAATTCGGTATAACCTCGTATTTATACATAATTTTATATTCTATAAAAAACAATTAAGAATAATTTGGAAATGCTGAGATGCGATAAAATTTATTGTAGAGCGAACCCGAGGAACGTTAAAAAACGATTTAATCAATTCTTAGCGAGACGCACGAGGCCACGTTTTAGTCATTGTTTCTGTCTGTTTCTGCCAAGTAATTATGACGAGTAAAAACACAAAGAGACGGGGGCCGTTGTAATAAGCACTTCCTGTTACCGGTGAGAGGAAAAAAATGTTCGCCTCTGTCGCTTCTGGCGTTAGGGAGAGCTCCCTTCTTCATCGAGCTCGTTCGTCCACACGGCCACGTAACACTCGTCTAATGGATGCTCTTGTCACATAGCGGGTAGCGACCGGCGAAGGTACCGACTGCATTTAGAAAGGTCGTTAAGGACTTATTATAGGAACGTGCCGCGCTACCCGTATCTCGAGGGTGAGAAGTACCAGGCCTGTTCTCTTCACCCTCGAACCTTCCGATCGCCTTTGCTTATTAAGCCTGTTCGCATCACGCGAACCAACCTGTCTCTTATCGTCAAATTGCTTGTTAAACAGGACCTGACACGATCTTAAGCTTCGAGTAGTTATCAAATTAAAAATATTCCAGGGACTTTTCAATTTTATCAGTAATAATTAGATTCTGGATTTTTAATAGTAATATCAATATAGAAAATGATCCATAATTGAGAATTTGTACTATATCTTAATAATCAAAATTTATATTCCACTTTTGATATTTAGCGTGATATTTAATCCATTTTTTATCATTTCAATAAATGCATAAAATCTGGTAATAATATTCGATGAGATGGAACTTGATAAATAATTTTCAACCAGGAAATTCAACCTTTCAGAAGCAAACGTTTCGCTTGCAGCATTCTAATAGAAGTGAAAACATTCTAGCAGGAATGGATGATAGCCATAATGCCAAACGAAATAGCGGTTCGAGATTGATTTGCAACATGGACACTTGAAAAAAATGCGTACGTGCGCTCAGTTCTCGGTACCGTGATGCCGCGTATTTATAGGCGTCATGCTGTTTGCTTCTGTATTAGCCCAATTTGCTCTGCAACCCCCGGTGGCATCGCGAACACCCTCCAATTAGTAGATTAGTCGGAGCAGAACGCGTACGCCTTGTTGGCGCAAATCGCGAATTCCAGCCTCGTCGTGGAGACGCTCGATTTAACACGCGGCGAACACGTGAATTCGCGCGAATTATTTTCGACAAAAAATTGCGATCCTCCTCCCCGTCGGTTCGCGTATTAGCTAATTGCCTGGTATTCTAACGATCTGTCTGGTTCTTGTTTAAATTGGGGCCCCTTTCTACGCGGCTCGTACGTAACGTTTGATATCGGGTTGGCAACCGAATAATTGCGTATCAACGTGAGTAGTTAGAAATTTTAATTCGTTTAAATCTCTCGTTTGGAAATCAGTTGCAAAACACTTGAAACGATTACAGCTTAGTAATTCCTTTCTTGTCGTACACGCGATCCTTAAATGCTTCCAGGGAGCAAGGAAAGAATGCGCGTGAGAAGCTAAAAGCGTTGCGTGGCAACGCAGAGACAAATGCTTTCAAGGAACGGAACCGCCGCGCGGTGTTTTGATTTTGCTTGCAACGTTAATGTGTCATGCGAGTGTTCCGCGAAAACCCTCAGGAACGACGACGACGACGGTGGCGGCGGGAAGGAACGGGGTGGCTGCTGACAGAGAGCGCAGCAGGGCGGCGAGAAAATTTTCTACTTGGAAATTTATTTCGGATAACGACGCGTGGCTGACAAATTCGAAAAGCGGCAAAGCCCGTGTAACCGCGTTGTTACGAGAAACACGGTGACGAACACTTACCCGGAAACGGGGTAATAACACATGATTTTCTCGCATTGTTCGAACACGCCGTCGGGCTTCCCTCTTTGATCAGACAATTTAATTGAATCCGTGCAAACGTTATAAGTGAGCGATGCTTTTTATGTCTTGGCAAACGAAGCTAAACCGGCGGGGAGATGTTTAAGGGAAACACATGAGAGAGCATGCGAGGTGCCGCACGGTTCGGTGCCCCCGCGGTGTTAAGCCTTCGCTCGTTTCATATTTTCGTGTTTCTCTGCTTCCGAGGCGGAACTAATAATCCCTAAATGACCCGTTACTCTTTCTGTATGAATTATTCATACGCGCAGCGTTTTGTTACCGCCGCGAGACTAACAGAATCATTAATGAAAATTTGATACTGTTTACGATAAACCTTTTACGTCTCGGGATTTATTTATTTGACGGAGCTGCAATTTCCAGGTCGTAAAACGATTATCTCACGAGTTTTATGTAGGAACTCGAGTTAAACAGGACGCGACCAGTGCATCCGTCAGCTGCATAGGAAATATACGTCTACCGATTCTATTTTTAAAAAGCAGACAATAATGCCGCCTGCGCCGAGAGTGTTGATGCTCGTTCAAAGACCGACTAGACGACTCTTGTACCGAGGTGTTCTGTACGTCGCTTTTAATATAAGCTCGTAAAAATTGCGCGTTTCGCGCGGACCAAAGCAAAACGATCCTTCGACACGGGTGGCATCGGTCCTCCTCGATTCGGACCGAGGTCGTAAAATTTGAGTCCCCTTATCTCTTTTGTCGTTTTTCGAGACTTTTTGGCACCGTCGCGAGGTATAATGACCCAACGAGTATATAGGGTGACGCATCCGCGAGAAATATCGCCGATAAACTCTCGAACGATGCGTGCGGACGTTTTTTACGAGGGCGAACGAAACTCGTTGCCATCTTCCATCGAAGTTATTCCCCCGCTGATAACAGAAATCACTAACGTTCCGACTCGTTCGTTAAAGAGCGCTAAATCGTTCTCCTCCTATCAACAAACTCGAAAGCGATAGAAATCGTACGAAGTGGATTTTGGCCTCGAGAACGGAAGTTCGATCGATCGAGGCACCGTTTGTTAGCCTCTAGTTCCCAGGGTCCGGATCCGAATTTCTCTGCCGCGAGTTTCTCGACCGTGAATCTAGATAAATTCAGGATCACTCGTTAATATCGTTATTACTCGACTCACATACGGTACTGCGTCTTGTAACGGGCCACATGCCAGGTTGATGCAAAGTTTCCGCAGCGAAATAATAAGAGTCAGTTGTTTCTGGGAGATATCATCTCTTCTCATCGGGCCGGACGGAAAGTTTAAAGCCCATTCTGGCGGAAGTGGTTAGACACCGAAACCACTTCCGGGCAGAAGAGACAATCGGCTTTCAGGACGGGTTCCCCTGTATTTTAAAAGCAGTCTACCGATGAAAATCGAGCCGGGAAGCTAAGCGGAAAGGAAGTCGCTCCGCTGATATTCATTTCTTCCTATTAAACACGTCCAGCGATGGTTATCAGATTATAGAAATACCGTTGGTTTCGCGAACTTGAACTTGTACGAAAGAGACCGTGAAGCTTTTTTTTTAGAGGTGAGAATTTGTATCGCCGGGGTGACGCGTTTAACCTTGACACGTCACCCCTTAAAATCTGCAGCGGACTTTTAAGACCCACTCGGCTGCAAGGTTCTCTTTAAAATTTGAATTCGAGCGAATACTCTTTACGATCCCGGGCCGTCGTCTACTCTCGCGTTCCGCGCTCGTCCTTTTTCAATTTTCACGCGAGTAAATACGCGGGATGCTTTCAAGGTATTAAAGAGATGCTACAATCTCATCGAGCTTCCATGAGCCACGCTCTGTCGCATTAATTTAACACGCCGCGAATACTTCTCCCCCGGTCGCCTTCTGCGACTGTTTATCATAACCATTAAAATGGTTTTATGGGAAATAAATTACGAGTTAAAAGCTTGCCTGGCTTTCATTTCCGACGTCCCGCGACGATGATTCGTATTCCGTTCGTTCTAAGTAATCTTCGGAGAAAAATGAAATAATGACACGTTATATCAAAGTGTCTGAAGATCTCCGCGCTACGCTCCATCTGTCATACATATTTTACCCCCAATAGGACCGACAAATGTTGTTCTAATTTCGGGGTAAAATACGGTATACGAGGTAGCGACGTTTAAATGTTAATGAAATCTGAGTTGAAGCAACGCTATATGAATTGCTACGATCTTTGAAGCGTGACTATTATAAGGTATTCTATTTTTAATGAGACACATTTATTTTTGTCTGGTTCGCGGATAACGTAACACTTCTCTCGTTCATTTCGTCTAAATTTTTTCCCGCAATTAACGAGATATTTCACAATCGCATAGCCGGTACCTACTTATTAATTTCCGCGGAGCTTTTGATATCGGGCCGAGCCGCAGCGGCCGAGTGCATCGCCCATTAAGCCGGCAACATCCTAGGAGAAAGATTATAGGCGAGTGTTTTATGAATAGCTCGATAAATCTTGCCTCTTGATACCGTTGCCGTTTACGCGTTGCTTTTAAATACCCGCTTAACGCTCGCGGCGATTTATTACGAGATTATTATGCAGCGCGAACTGCTTTAGATCGCGTTACGAATAAAAAATAATAACGACCGTGGGACTTTCAGCAATCGTTGCTGTTCCTACGAATATTGTTTACTGTTCCCGTTTTTGCGCTTCGCGGTTGATTTATGCACGGAGATAGAAAAACCGAGGGAAACCGCGAGATAATGGTGTATTTGTCGGTCTTGGCCGGATTGTAGGATTAATTGAGACGTCGGAGAACGATGATCGATATGCTTCATTAACACGATTTACGGGGGCACCGGCAACAATAAGACTGACCTTTTGTGTCGCTTCCAGCGCTCACGAATCCTTAAGGAAAGGGTATTGAATGTTCTCTTGGCATTCGGTGAAAAATATGTTCACTGTGAAATAGCACAAACGTGGTCTATTGTTAGTTTAGATAGAATCATGAGAAATTGATATGGTCCAGACATTCTGACGTCTGAAACGCTTGTCAACTCTCGTAATTAGATTTCTTATTCATGGAAAGTCTTTTCAAAGTTTTAGAGAATATTTTATTCATGGAAATTTTGTATTCGTGAAAGCTAAATTATTTAATACTAATTACTTGAATATCTTATATGGCTCAGTTATTCTGATGGAAGTCAATAAGTACGGTTGATTATTTTAATGACATTTTTTGTTTGATTATGCCGATTTATTTTATTTTTGATGTGTATTTTGACGCGAAGGATTGATCGATCTAAACTCGTTGGTGATTTAATCTTAACGGTAATTGAACATTTAACTGTTACGTGAACGAGCAAGTTGACAAGCTCTCGCCGAGACCATTATACTCTGTCTTATTATACGTTCTGCTTGTATTGTACACCTTGGTCGCAATTCGGTGCACTCCCTCGAGAGAGTGCTTTTGGAGGTCAGTCTATTCTTACCTGTCTTCATTCGCTTTCCCGACTACCGAAATACGATCCTCGACGCTTCGCGAGAATATCATAATTCGCATAGTCAGGTAGAGATTTCCCGAGACCGAATGGTGAAAATTACAATAATCGGTTAATCCGCTAGTATATACGATAAAAGACAACTATTTTCACAAGTAGTTTTGTCTGCGTAAGCAACGTACGATAATGTTAGCAGCAGGGTTTACATTCTTTTTAAAATTATAGTTACATGCTTGTCGTAAAATGTGGCAGCGTCAATGAATAAAAAATGAAGGAAATTTGGAATGGAATGTTGGACGTGTAACATCGTGTCAGGAGGAAACATCGAAAACATGTCTCATCCAACCCTATTATTATACTTATTCTTATAAATGTACGAAAACTGTATGAAACGGATTTTCTTAATTTTCATGCGAGCAGAGTAATTAGATAAGAATAGATGTGAGCTACGTCATAAAACAAGATAAAACAGTAGTTGATGCTCCCTGAAACAAACGGTGAAAGTAATTTTCCCAGTAACGTCATGGGAAATTACACCTTCATAACTGAAAAGTATACACGCCGTGTAGATATCGTGCACGACCGTATTCTCCGGAGTTATACACGATCTTTTTATTCATCGTAATATACGAGAAGCTTTTTAATTGTGGGAAACGGGAAGACGTATATACTCCTTGCGATACGATTCGAATGAATAGCCACAGCGAACCGGCTCGCCTCGTTCTAATCTCGGATTTATTCCTGCCTGTTTGAATTATTTCACGATAACGTTCTCGTATCCTCATTAATAGACATTTACGTAGATGTCATAGTAATTACACGAAGTACAGTTTCTTCGCTTCCGACGCGAACCTACTTTATTAGCTCCCGGGAGAGTTTTCCCGTAACCTTTAAAATAAATCAACCCGATGACATTGACATCCAATTCAATATTTCTCCCGGCTCTATTGGTTCGTTTTCCCCGCGACTGTGACACTTCGCGTAATAAGGAAAGCCATAGCTTCTCGTCGAGCCGCGGATATTTCCTTGTTACCGTGACACGGTCGAGCTCCTCGTGACCGAATCTGAATGTCGCCGACTGGAGGTTTATTGATTGGGGAAGCCCGGCGTGCCCCACCCTGTCGTTTCCTCGCGGATATAGTTCACCAGCCCGCCCTCGGCATTACTGACCTACTACCACACGAGCAGCGTTCGCAAGGTGAGGGCTGCCTGCCTTCAAAGAGTACGCCCGAACTCCGGGGCTCCGTTTTCCACGGTTCTGCAGCTTTGTGCCACCAATTTCCCGGCCGTAGCTGGCCGGATCGACGCTTTGCGTGGAATTTTCGATGCGGCACTGATCCGGTTCGAAATGTTTCGCTAAGAGAGCACGTTTTTATGATTAATTCCGAGGGTGAAGCAGCGCCCGAATCGCTCCTCGAGGAATCAGGTGGTTTTTCTGCTATGAATGTAGGTCAGGAAACGATTTATAAACGATTTATAAACGATTTAAAATCGGGGGAAATTAATAAATAAAAGAATGAGAAATTTTTTAATTCTGTCAATTTGATTAAATTGACGTCAGTATAGATAATTGTTCCTTTAGAATTTTCCACGGAATTAAATTCTCGTATATTCTCATTATTTCCTCTTAAATAGAATATAATATATATTTATCATTATATTATTATATAATTTTCCATTAAATTCTCTACAAACGTGTTCTGGTGGTCATGGCTTTTGCTTTGATATCAGTGAAATAATTAATGGGTAATAATGCAAAGAGCGACGAGTTTCCAACGGACGATCATATTTTCCGCAACGTTTCGGCTTGGTGTTTTCGCGAGGCACACGAAGCGGCCACGTCATCGCGTCGTATGCATTAAGTTCTCGAGAGAGATCAACCGCTTTCAGCGCGAACCTTTGAAAAGAGGCGCTTCGAATCTGCTTTATGCGTGAAATGATAAAAAAGTCCTTTCTTGTTGCTTACCCTTCTTGACCCAAGCCTTTGTAGTCACAAGAGCCTCTCGAGCACAATTAAAATTCCTTTAAATCTCCTAACGTCTCTATGAACGAACGCGCATATTCATTTTATCAGCTAAATTGGATTTTTTGCGCGGGGTAAATCACGGGCCTATTAAATAGGCAAATCTAATTTTAACTTTCAACATTTTTTAATTTCAATCGTAGTCGAACAATTCAGAAGGTACACTGTTCGCGTTGTCCGAGCAGAAGGAAAATATATCCAAGAATTAATCTCACGAAGCTGAATTAGAAACTTGCAGCGAGACTTGACAAACACGATCCTGCCTCGCGTTTCTTTCTTCGCTACAGTAGATTAAACCGTGAATTATGCACGAGTCGGTAGTTGCCACAATTCGGGCAAAAAGAAACGCGGTCTTCTTGAGCATCTACGAATCCAGTTTAATAGCTCGAAAGGGGCTGGCTCTCGATTTCAGCGTTATTTATGCTCGGAACAACAAAAAATTCTCTCCCGTAAAATGGACAACGATGCTCATACACTACGCTTGCGTATAAAAATTCATTTCAATTATACTGAGGCCAAGATACTTGGTATTTTAAAATAAATAAAGTACTTGTGACAGCTAGTACGTATTATGATGCATTTCACGTATTGAGGTAAAAAAATAATTAAAAAATGAGGATGAAGGGTTTGTGTATTTAGAATTCCTGAACTCTTGTGTCATTGAAGTTGTCGAATAAGTTTGGTTCCCAAAAGCGTCGTTCGTCACTGCGTCTACCAAGGTCGGACTTTATAGAAGTTCCCAGTTTAATTATTCAGGTATCAATTAAGGGTTAAGATCGTTTTCGTGTCAATAAATAGTTAATACCACCGGGTAACTCCATATACAACTTCTTCTAAATTCCGAGTTCAAGTTTCGTGTAACTCGAAGAGGGTTCCCGTGTTGCCGATTAATCAAGGTTGAATTTTTGAACAACAGGTGTAGCGTATAAAGATAACTGGTTTTACACCACGTGTTTCGTTAATCGTACGTAGGCCCCCTTTCTCAACCGTAACAGTATCCGCGACCCGAGAATCGCAACGCTTTAATTGCCTCCACGCGCGAAGCTCCGCTACGATCTTATCGTTCTCCTCCCTTTTAATCGGGCGGAATTTCTTCTCATTTTGTTTAAATATAAATTCCAAAAACGGAGAAACATAAATTCGATCCGCCGACCGCCTCTCCGCGCAACGAAATAAAAGGATTTAATCGTTTCGAGGAAATCCTACGTTCTCTCAGAAATTTTAATCTTGCAAATTCAAGTGGTCGCTTCCCGCGAGCTCTTAACTACCCGATATCCCCATTTATTTTACAATTCAAGCTCCTAGCGGCAGGTGTTTCAACTCTGACCCCAATTTGGTCGTGGTGGTCCGCGTGTCTGTTCGATCATCGACAGTAAAACTTGGGACTCGTTGCCGGTTCGGCTGCCACTTTAAATTCTCCAAATTTTTTAATCGACTTTATGCGTTTGCTTTAATCTCGATTTAGTGGGTATCAGAACCTGCAGCGTTCCACTGTTCTCCGTATACGTGTATACGTACACGGATATTTTTAATCGACACCTGTTCACCTTCAACCGTATCTTGCCCGACAGCAATTTTTAACGCTCTCGAGCGATAAGTGAATAACGATTCCCGCAAGGTGTGCGCTACAAAAGAGCCGACTTATCTATTCACGTTTCGCTTTGAATCCCGAAAATAAATGGGGTACTTCTTCACTGGCACGAAAAGAGAAAGGGTCACTGTAAATTCCACCGGAAACACGGTATCCGCTGTATAAGCATATCGTCTTTGATTTTATGATTTTTGCCCCAAGTGCCTTGCAATTAAATATTACCTATTATCGTAAAATCGTGAATAAAAATAAATTCGGGTTTTAAATGAAATTGGGTAGAAATGGTAATTATTGTTTTTACCGATCTGATACTTCGTTAAAAATAAAATAATGAACGTGTTTAAATTTCTGGAATAAAATGTAGACTGATTGAGGTAGTATTGATTAGTATTGCATGTCTGGTTTTAAACGGTGTATCGGGTTAAATGATTCGCATTCAACGTGGAACAAAGTCATGTTATTATTCAAAGGGGGAAATCGTGTTCGCCTCGTGGCTCTGTTACCTGAATGGGGAAAGATCGAATGGCGGTATTAATACAGAGTGACCGATTAGTTTATCGATTTTAACCCTGATTAGCTATGTGGGAAAGTTGTATTTAAAACGAGCTACAATTACGTAACGACCTCGATATTGAAGATGTCAAATCGCTTAATGTCAACATCGATATTCTATTTTCGTTATCCAATCGATTTAGACACGGTTAAGAAAGAAATGGTCCTAACGAAGTATATATGATAAAACTTGCATTGTCACTGGTTACATTCATGATTTCGTCTGTCAGGAGCGTTTTGACGTTCCTTTTCATTCGACGAAAACTTCTAACACGAAATGATTGTTAAAGGAACTCAAACATCCGTCGTAGGATTACTCCAAGAAACGTAGTAAACTTCGTTAGTCACTTTTGCATATAGTCCTTCGAGTTACACATTCAAATACTTTCTGAGTCACTTGTATAAAATCGTTGGTTCAGCATTCGAAACTCAAGAGTCTTATATTTAATCAGTACGTAAGGGTGATTCTGATTCAACGAACAATGTGGTGACCCGATTGGGTGACCGTTAATTGACGGTCCTTAATTAATATGCACGAGCATCCGGCGTGCTGTAGCATTCGATCCGAGGACTGGGTACACGCGATCGAGGACATCGCAACGACAAGAGTTTCTCATTTCATTTCTGACAGTTTCCTGCGATACGAAATGAATTTCATGCAGCTCGTTAGAGCCAGTTGTTTGGACTTAAAATGTTGGGGAAATTGAAATGGGAAAGACAATATTAAAATTGCGTTTGTGCGATTTTCCGCGAAAGACTTCCGATAATCACTGAGCTTTGCTTTTGTTAAAGCCGGACTGCCGGCTGAAGTTTAATTAAATGCGCGTACTGCGTAGCCTTTATTCGCGCGCTCGGTCATATTTTCCTTCGCGCACAGAGGCGGAGGTAATTACGTTACCGAGTGAAATACAGGTAGGCGTAACGCACGCATATGTGTATCGCGTCGGGAGGGAAACCGCGTTCCGCCAAATTTTCCGCGCGCTTTTTGCGTCGAACGTACCTCCTGCGGGGTGTACCTTTCAAACGCGAGCCCTTTATGCGAGGGACAGGAATCGCTCGGGGGTCGTTTTGAAAATTTTAAACACGTTCGAGATTCGGGCTGTGTGATGGAGCCTGTTCGGATTTTATGGGGTGGCCGGGAAGAAAAGGTTGCAGATATTCGATCTCTCCCCCTGTTGATCCAGAGCATTTTTTAGTAGCGTCTGGATTTAACGAAAGCCCGTCACCGTCTCGGGAGAGCGCTCGGCGAATCACGTGCCGATATCGACTTAGAATTTTAAATTAGTCGCCGGTTCCCCGTTGCGGGAAAGTTTAATGACAGCAGAGACAGACGATTCACGGGAAAAATCTTGTGATAATTATACGATGACGTGGCCATTTTATTCTCTGTTACTTTTAGACGCGACCTCCGATTGTTCATCGACGCGCGGTTTAAAATCGTCCCGCGTTCAATCAATCCTCGGATCTCCATTAAGTCGCATGCAAATTATAAACCGAGGGCAGGAAATTCTCGTATCGATGAAGTTATGGTAGCACTCAGCCTATCGCGGTGAATAATGTCGCAATTAACGACAAGCCGTAACACGTTAGCGGGGCGAGTATCTGCATTCCGGCGCCGCAATAACGCGTCAATGTATCCGGGGAAATTTATCGGCAAACAAACGGGCACCGGTAAAAATTCCCGAAGCGATCCAGTGTCGCGAAATATTCCTGGACCTCCTTCGACACTTGTCATAAATCCGCTTTACGACGCGGAGCCCCGGCTGCGAAAGTTTTCCGCATTCCGGTTCAGGTGCCACTTCTTCGTCGATCTTGAACGGATCGTCGTGACTCGACGGGACGCATCGCCGATATTATTTACACGGTTCCGTCAAATGATTTACACGTCCCATCGAGGATGATGGAGTTTGCGAAACAATATTTCTTACCTCCGCACAAAGCGACGCACGCATTTTTCATATACCGTAGTTTGCATGCGAACGAAAACTGCTGCTGCTCCTCCAGAAACGTACCATTATTCTTCGATTCCCGTGAATGGCTCTTCCTGATCTCGTTATTTCTGTTCGGGAAGGATCAATCCAGGCCGTTTATTTAAATAGAGGGATTTGTTGAGAGAGAGGGATTTATTCGGTTTAGAATTTAGACGATAGAATCATCGCTTCAGGTTTCTTGCTGCTTTTACTAGTACGAAATGTAAAAGTTTGATTAGATCGTGATAAAAAATTCTGAACGCTACTTTCGATTATATTTAGTCAGGGATCAGAATAAAAACATTCGTTTCTTTTCACTTATTATTATATCAGAATTTATTAGTATATATTGGTGTATGTACAGTAAGTGGACAATATTCATTATCCTTTTAATACCGTGTACTTAATGCTAACAAGAATGGTACGTAGTTGCATTAATTTTAGTTCATATTTATCCTTAATTAAAATAACTTCGATTTAACGATTAACACGCGACAATTAAAAAATTTGCGACTCCGCGTTAGAGTAGGAAACAGGATACAAAACAACATATTAAATTTAATCTGGTTGCTGCTACCGGTATCTTGTTCGTCGGTATATTTAGTACCAGCGGTAATTCTATCTTTAAATAGAACAATAATTCGCGATGTTTACGGATCTCATTAGGGATCGCGCAAGAGCGCAGTCGCATCGCGTAACGAGCAAATTAGTGGGATGCGAAAATCGAATTTGGGAATCTTGCCAGTGCCGCGTTCAGAATTTAAGAACAGTCCACGTGGCGGTCGTTCGGGTTCGTCCTATTGATTGATAAGCATTGTAACGTTTCGGCCATTAGGCAATCGGGACCGACATGCCGGGCCAATGCGTGCATTAGCTTGACATGAAAGTCACGAATCTGTGTAACTGTTCGTGTGTAACTCGTTTTGATTTAAATATGAAAAAAAAAAAACAAATGGAAGATGAGAGGATAGCCAAAGGAAATTCGTGGAGAGAATTTTTGCAGTTTATTCCGGTCCGATGATCAGATCGTTGGAAATACGGTGCATGGAAATGAAATGGCAGCCTGGTTTGATACACGTATACACGATGAGAAAAGTTGATTGGATTTTTTTTTTCACAGCGGCTCATTCGAGTTTCACGTGATTGAACCGAGCGTTATAAAAAAGGCTACTGCTCGAATGAATTTCGTGGAATAAAATATCGCGCGTCTGTTGGACATTTGTTCGAACCAAATATTCCTCATCAATAGAAATGTGCTTTCGAGTTCGAACAAGTCGGGACGAGTTGTAGTCGCTAGAGAGCCGGCGTCGCGCTAGGCATGGACGCGGACTTAAAACTAAATTGCTAGGATGGCCCGATCGAACACGGGAATCTCGCCAACCGCAGATTTAGGGGCGACGCGCAGGGAAATAATCGTTTAGATTCGGTGGCCGCGATAGGGAACGCTCTCGCCGGAGTTCATGCTTACGCAATTCGGTATATAATTGCGAGAAATCGGAGAAGTCTCGCAACGATCGAGACCGATGACTCGACCGAGAATAATCGATCCTTCGGTGCCGGAGGTTTTGCAACTCGCCACTTCGCGTTGCTTTTGATCCGCGATACAATCAGACCTCACTTCCTACCTTTATCTAAACTGGTTTCGCAGCTAATTGTAAGTGGAACTGTAAATTTCGGTTAAGTTGTGTAAATCGCGTTCAGAGATATTTGCCTCTATTAACATTTGAGAAGCGGATCACTCGAGTAAATCAATGCTTTATCGGTACACTTCCGAACGTTAAACTTCGGGTAATGCACCCACTAGATGATAGAAATAAATCTCTCATGAGCGAACGTTCGTTCGTTCTCTGCTAACAGAAACCAACCGGAGTCGAGCGTAATAAGATTGAAGAGTAAATTGGCAGGGTGCGCTGATCGGAATCTGCAATTTCGTTGATTGCACCCTCCTGGTAAGATTGAAGAGCTCGTGTCGCCCTTCGAGGTTTGCATCCCGGTTGAAAACAAAAACTGCAGTGGGTCTGCCACGGACTATACCCTTGATATCCAGCACATTTATCGGTCCATCAGGCAACGACAAACCCTTGACTTACCTGATGGATGTGAGACTCTCTCTCTCTTATTCTCTCGCTTTGTTCGTTCGTGGAATCGTACGGGAGTGTCAGAATTCTCTGCATAATGTATGATCGGAACGAAAGTACCTCGGATGAATCTTTCGGCCTCTGGGGTCAGTCGGTGCTTTCGTCTAACGGAAGACGAAGTTGTTTAGGGGGCGTTTCCCTCAATTATGATAATACGAACGCCTTTCGGCCGGCTAGTATCGTAATTCGATGGGTGGAAGGTACGCCGCGTGAGTTCAAGGGGAAACACGAGCCGGCTGACAGGGTATTTTATTCGAGGCATCTTCGTCGAAAAGTACATAGACATTTTTCTTATCGATGTATATACGTACATTCACTTAATATAAAGTTAAAATATTGTGGCTGTAACGTACGGGGATTTTTTAAACCGAGCGTAGCTACACTTCCGGACAAGTATTAATGGGCCGGCCTGGACGGACACTAATGACCGCCATTTAAAGATCCCGTTTTGGACTCGGCAGCGTTGAAGAATGAACTTCGTGTAACCTGAATACCTCGAACGGTGTACAATATTGCTTTTTCATTACAAGGTCGGGAATGCAACCGAGTGACCGTAGCACGATCCGTATTTCGTGCGGCTCGTGTCGCGTCCTCGTCGAACATTCTGAAGCATCAACGGCCCTATCGATATTGAAAATCGACGGATTCCTGAACGAAACTTTCCGACTCGAGAACTCAGCCCGGAATATAATAGAAAATTGCACGAGCCAATATTACTCGCTTGGCTGCGAACTCCGTTGAAATATCTTGCCTCGATTAGCCTCCTCTGCGGATGGGGAGATTCGTCTGCGGCGCGATGCTACACGATGAATGCCTCTCAATAGAAACTTTTCCTATTCGATCGTTCCCTTGAATTTTCGTCGATATCGTTCGATCGACGAGCACGCTTACCGTCAGTCTCTACCTGAAAAATAGCTTAATTACACTTTCACGGGACAAGCTACTACCGGCTGCGGTACGAGTAACGACGGGACGTTGAATACCGTCGCGGCGGAAGGTACGGGAAGACGAGGAACAAAGGCCCGGTGGGCTCCCGTTTCGCGATGGTCGTTTTACGAAAAATGAGCACCGGCGGCGTTTTCAGTGAAAAATGAATATCCGCCGTGCCGGTGGAAGCGAGCCCGTATCGCCAAGGAATCGGAAGCGATGGATCAACGACAAACCTCCTCCCCCTCCGTTTCACCGGTGGTCGGTCCTCTTACCAACTTGGTCTCGGGACAGCTTGCCAATTTATAGTCGATTGATTAAAGCTTCGATAAACTGGTAATCCGGAGGTAGAGGCAGCAACAGCAGCTTCTTCTTCTCCTCCTTCTTCTTCTCGGATCTCTCGCGGTCGTGAGGCATCGGTTTTTTGCCAATCGCTGCCATTCATCGTTTCGTTTACTGGACCACGGTCCCCCGGTTGGCAATCGGCTTCTGATTCAGTTCTAGATACATACGATTCATTGATCCGGCGTTGTTCTTATTCGAGAGCCATGAAAAACACGCATAGCAATGATCGTTCTCGATTTATGATCATTGCGTGGTCATTGCGCGATTGTATCGAGGCGGACGTTGATAAGTTCCTGCCCGATCGAATTCTCGCGCAGCCACCCGGGGACACTCCGTGAAATAATAACGTCGATCCGTAGGCGCCTTATCGAGATCGCGAAGGTATTGCTCCATTACGACCTGCTATAGTTTTACGTAAGCCTCGATATTTTTTGTCATCGACGATGGAAAAATGTATTGATGTATCGATCGATGTGCAATCTCGATAATGAACGCGCTTCGATGATTTCTAATGAGATTAAAAATAAACCGATCGGAAAACAGGAATCGGAGATTGCATACGATTGCGTCGAGATTGTATATTAATAGATGCAAATTGCAAACACCGGTAATCGGTGAAGTATCTGATTGCTTTCGGTTCTTAGAATTCCTTTTTCAGTCTCATATTTCTCTGCGAGGGTACGATACGATTTCAGCCCGAGAAATATTTATTAATCAAGTTGTTATCGTTTCTCGTGTTGACGCTGAGACTAGGGTCTTTTATTTCATTCCTGATAATTTCTCGTAATACAAAATGAATTTTATGCAATCGTTAGAGCCAGTTTCCTCGACTTTAATTTTTAGAATTCCTTTTGCAGCCTCATATTTCCCTGCGAGGGTACGATGCGATTTTAGCCCGAGAAATATTTGTTAATCAAGTTGTTATCGTTTCTCCGTTAACGCTGCAACGTCGGCCGACGTTATTCCATCCGATTGACCTGTGAACTCGATTCGAACAATAGGGCAATAAACGTCAAGGTCTTTCCCGATTCGTACGTCTTCATCACGCGCTCGCGCCACGTCCCTTCGTAATCGTCGTTACGTTAACGACTCCCATGGATTAATACTCGTCGCACGTGCCTCGTTTATGGTATAACCGGCATCTGGACAATAGTGTCCCGCGGTTTTCTGGTCGTACCGCGGCGGCAGATGTTGAGTCCAACTACCGGGCTGTGCGAGTACAGAGTCAAAGGTGACGCTGAAAGGGTCGGCACCAGGGAATGATGCGATGCAATGCGCGTAAAAGCTGGTACAAAGGTAAAAGGATAACGAAAAGGACGCTTTGTTGCTCGGACAGAGTCAAAAGAACGTACGAGAGCAATGTTTCACGGGCAAACAGGGGACGGTGCTAAAGCGTCGCGATGCTACTTGATGTTAGGAGACGAAGCAGTTCTGTCAGGTAGCGGCGCATTCCGGAACGATGTTGAAAGATACTTGAAAAATGGGAACATGGTGGTAAGAGTAATGGAAGTGGAACAAACTCGAACGCGAACGTTTATATCACGGATGGAAAAGACGGTAGAGGATGAAGGATGACTTCGTCGTATCAAGTATTCCACGGTGTGGCACAAGCTGGGTGGTGAAGGAAAAGAAAAGGGAGCGCGTGGTTCGAAGAGGAAGAAACGAGCCGAGATGAGGTTCGAACGCGCTGCGCAGACTGGTCGGCGTCCTCGTCTTCTTCGCGAGCTGCATTTCAATCGAAGCTTATATTAACCATCCCAGTTGCATTCTTTGACCTTCGCCAGTGCAGTGGCTGGGAGGTGCATGCGCAGTGCCGTAGGCACCTAGTATTTGCACGAAGGCGCTACCTTCGCCGAGTTAAAGGGACACTGTTCAACGATGTGTGAAATCTTTCGTCACCGTTTTTTAAAACAAATCCTCTTATCCGAAGGCTTACTAAAATTCTGCGATTTGCGACAGCCACGGTGTAAAAGATATACGTACACGTACGAAGTTGAATTAATCATAATACCATTGTTCGCAGACTTTCAATTTTGATTATCAGTGACTAATTAAAAACGCATTATCGTAGTCGAGTTTCCCCTTTAAAAAGCCGTCTGAAAGGGTGCACGGTCCCTTTTGTTGGGGCTTCCTCCGTCTTCAAACATTTTCGCGAGGTAAAGGGTACTCGTGCACTGGTCTCCCATGTCTGGGCTCAGGTATACGCCAATGGTTGCGCGTCTCGAGATGCGAGAGGAAGTCGAATAAACGTGAATCGAAGTGGCTCCCATTGAAAGGAGCCACGGCAGAAGTCGGTAAAAGAAACGGCTCGCGCGTTCTTTTACGTCATAGCAAAGTCAATGCACCGGTTTTTCGCCTTGTATACCGGCGTGTCCAGCCGCTCGGAGACAAGTTCTGAATTTTCGATCGGCTCGGCTCCGGCCGTGATGTCGCCCCGACCGGATGCGAAAGTCATTGGAATTGATTGTGCCCGGCCGCGGTCACGTGCGCCGCAGCTTCCTCCTCGCGGTGAAACTGGTTCGAAATTATTCGGGCCGCTCCTGTTTGCCGCCTTAATTATCGCGGATTGAATAAGGATCATCGTGCTGACCCTTATATCGTTCGCCTTTAAGCGTCTTCGGTTGACCTTGGCTTGATTGCAGGCTTAAGGGTTATTGAAACGTGCAAAAATAGAATTTTTATCGAGTTAATCGAGATTCGGTGTAGATTCTGTGCCTTATCATCATCTTGGTTTTTCTCAATTCTCTATTATCAATTTTAATCGATTTTGACGATTCTTTCAAATTGCTGCTTCTCGGGACCTAATGTATAGAAAAATCTAGAAACGTTTGCCAAATCTTTAGGCGATTAGGCGATTTTCATGAATTCTTTTCTAACATAAGTAATTGATCGATCGTTTTGGAGATACACACGCTAATTCTACTCACTTAGAAGTGCAACTCAGAATTTTTTCATCAAATTCCATCCGCCTAGGATCGGAGAAAACAAATGTGACAAAAATCGTGAAAATCATAACCTGAGAAATGTTATTATTCCGAAAAATTGTTAAATGTTGTTCATTACCGATTAATTTTATTCTAGTTCAACACGTACTTCATTTTTTCCATACTCCATTCACGCCGAAATCTCTTCCAGGAGATGTAGACCTCAACCTTGCGCACACCGTAGGCATCGCGACAAGTCTGTAATAACGCGAAGCGCCGCGTTACAATAATTACACCGTACGCGTCTATGCATGTACGTTGTCATGCGAATTAGCAATTCGATCGGTGCGGCACGTCCTACTTTTTCCACGTTCTACGCTCATCGTGAAAGCGCATTATGCAAATAGGCGACGGTGCTGCTCGCCGGCAGCGTATCGATTAATGTGCGGCCAGAATAAAATCGGCCGGTTTCGTCTGGCCAACATTTTTCTTCTAATTAATTTCCCGATGTCGTAATTATACTAGGAGCGGTCACGAAGGAACTGTCGTGACGAGGGCGTATCACGCGAAGCCGGTCAGGTTCTTCGTTACGCGACCTTGTCCCATGGCCGTGACAGTGCGGTATTCTTTCCTCGATGTGTCTCATTTCATTTCGATAAAACGTTTCAATTAGGTCCGATAATTATTGTAAAATCATTTTAGAAAATAATTAATAATAAATGAATATCGGTTACAAAAATATTTTTGCCACCACTTGTTTTATAATATAAAATTTATACATATCAGTATAACCCTTTTAGTATCAAACAACGATATATCTTCGTTATATTGTCGTTCGGTACTAAAAGGGTTAACAATTGTCGAAGGAAAAAATTACTTTTGTCTTATATACAAAATTTCTTAGGTTATTTGAAAATGATTTTAGAATTGAAGGCAATAATGGCCGATGAGCAAGTACGAGGCTCGCATCGCGGGGTCGATCTCCGGTATCGATTTGTATGGACACGTTTCATTTCACGGTGTATTAAACGAATCAAATTCGATCAATATTTCTCTGTTCCGCAAGAAATTTATCAGCGTGAGTGGTTTCTGATCGCGGACAGACGTGCATAACCGCGATGATTGAAGACTATCAATTGATAATCGCCGAGATAAAGCTGTGGCGCTCCGACGGCGAATGCCGGCGCATATATCTACGGTTGTATTAATGAATAATCAATGACCGTCTGGAAAGTTCGTACGGTCCCTTTCTCCGTAGGCTCCTCGCGACGTCGCGAAAGATTAATTCGGTCAACCCGACCGATTGTACTCGGATAATTAACGGATGTTACGTAAACCCTCTGAAGAAAATGAACAAATGAGTTATGGCGCACTTAGCGCGGCTCGTTGTATCGGTCGCATCGAACGGTTTGTTGTAACTACCATTTCAAGAATCTATCCATCGCGCAGGGATTGTTATTACTTGAAATCCACCGCGATCGGTTCGAACGATTACGTCGGGCTGTCGCGCGTTCCGTTTTTGCGAAATTAAAGCAACGAGTCGGTTCGTTATCCGCGGGAAAATCGCGGTTATCTTTTGTTTACGTTCAAATAAACGGGCCATAGAAAATCAGCCGATAAATCTGTCGGGCCCGTTCTCACCAGAATTACGTAGATATTTTCTATTCGATATTTATTAGGTGTCGGAGTAACGGTGAGGTGTTACGCTTTTAACGCGCTTATCTTCTCGGATACAAGAACTGTTCTTAACACTTGGGAAATGCGTTTGATAGGCGAGTACGCGTGGTCGTGATAAACATTCGCGAGCCTGTAACTTATTAAACACCCGGGGCGATAATTGATCGATAATTGATCGTAAATCGCGCCTTCCTCGACAGTCGTTTTCTGATTAGCAAACTCCTAAGTGGAATCTATCAATTTATTTAGCTGATCGATACGCGCAGTAACGAGGAGAAGTAGATTACAATTTATGTATTTGCATATCTATTAAAACTTGATTCAATCGATTAAGCGATGTTATTAGCACTAGATTGCCCAAGGAAATTATTTTGACTGCTTTTTAGTTTCAATTAGAAAAAGGTTATGTATATAATGACACAATTCCTTAGAAACCTTTTTTATTGTTAATATTTACTAATAATCTGTTTTATAACTGTAAATAATGTAAGAAAATATTAAAAATTAATTTTAAATAAATTTCTTTACATATTCTTTCACAATGAAGTCATTTTGACTGCTTTTGGGCAATATAGGTATACACTAAGTTTCAGTCTTTCTAGTGTTAGGGACTCGAAAAAACGTGGAATACAAATAAAAAAGGGAATGTACTTGATTAAATAAACTAGAATGGTATCAGACTTTCAGGTCTCGATGAGGGATGGGTGTAGCTATAGAAAAAATCAATTTTGCAGGTGAAAGAAACGAGTACCGGACGAGTAGGATTAGGGACAGTGCTCCGGGTGTCGGTGAAGCTCTCTCTGGAAGCTCCTCGAGAGTCTTTCACGCGTTCTTCTTTCGAATTCGTTACAATGAAGCCTTCGACGGCTGAAAAGGGGTTCGTTTCATCGAGGCCTTTTGTTTTGCGCCCGTTCTCGTCGCCCACGTGGCGTCCGGCGAGCGCGCGTTTGCACGTGCAACCAACCGGAGTCCCCGGAACATGTGTGCATCCGTGACGTTGAGAACGCGCGCATGGGCCTCTCGAGTTTTATGTAAATGCGTATGCGTCTACGTGGTAGCCTCTGCCTCGAATCTCGTTGCACGGGCGTTTAACGCGCGGCACCGAGACACACCGGTGCGATATTCTTCCACCGGAGTACCGTATCCGACGAGGACCGTGATTCACCGGGGAAGAACGACTTCGGCACGTGCGAGAATTCAGACGTTTAAGCGTTCGTAACGTTGGATTCCCGGCTGCGTGCCGTGGAATTTAATAAGCTGGTCACGCTGAATCTTAACGAGCGACACCTTTCTTTCTAATCGATTACACCTCAGAGGAATGAGCTCCCATGTAATTGTTTTCTATACGAAGACTCGTTTGAAATATCGGCAATACCTCGCGGTATCGAAAATTGAATTTCCGATTGGCAGTGAGATTGACGATTAATAACACAGAATGGATCGATATTAAAAAGCGACAGGCAGCTGCCTGGCATCAATCTCGCGGTTACTATGGCGTTTCTAATAACTGTAATTAACGTTATCGGTATGTAAACGAAGCGGCTCGATCGAGTATGCTCAAGTTCGGGTGGAACGAACGATCATTAAAATGCTTATCGTTGCCATTCATCTCACGCGCTTTGCATTGATGTATACCCACAAATTATAGGTTTGCTAAGACATTATGTCTCTCAATAGAGACATCAGTAAACAGCTGTTAAGACAGCTGCGTCACATGGAAAGTTCTCGTTGAAGTTTCAAGTGATTTAATTATTATAATCGTAGCCTTCATATTTCTTATGCGTGTATTCAATTGTCTCTTCGCAACGATACATGAATAACATACTGGTTAATTTTCTCGTGAAGAAAACGAGATACATCTTTATGGAATCAGGCATTGATTTTTCATATAGTACAATTTTGGTCTGCAGGTATGATTTGTTGTTGTCAGGACGAACTTGTCGAACGAATTATTATAATCTTAGCCTTCATATTTCGTATGCGTGGATTCAATTGTCTCTTCGTCTCAATATACGAACAACATCCTAGTTAATTTTGTCGTAAAGAAAACGAGATGCATCTTTATAGAATCAGGCATTGATTTTTCATGCAGTACAATTTTGGTCCGTATCCATTTGTCGTTGTCAGGACAAACTTGTCGAACGAATGTACGTTCGTTTCTCGCATAAAAAATATCTGTAAAATAAAAAAATACGCTGCGTCCACGAACAGGACCACCAAAGCGTTTCGAATCGAGTGGCGCGCATTTTATCGCATACGGACGCGTGTGTGGCATCCCGGTTTCGCTCTAGATAACTATCGTGTTCCCATCAAGATCTTCGTCGAGCGCATATGTTCATGCAAATGGGTCTGCTCGGACACTTAAAGCGGCAGCAGGTGCGTTCGCTCGTGAAACTCGTGGCGGCCGATCGCGGCGTTCCCTCGGACGCGTGCACCAGCTCCAAGGAACCCATGCGGCGCGGAGGCCGGCGTGCACGTTCGGCTTGTTCTTGTTTCAAACAGCACGGTCGCGACGCGATGGCGGATTGACAGCGTGAAATGCGTCCCTCCGGGCGCGCGTGACGCGCCAAGTGCAACGGACAGGGAAATTTGCACGCGAAAATAGTCCGTATTCGGTGTATCTTGTTGAAACCATCAGTTGAAGGACGTATGTTTAACCAACCGACGTCAGTACGTCTGTTCCATTTTCCGTCACTCCTCAAATTGGTCAAAAATTTTGCTTACACTAGTGTCGATGCTAAGCTCTCTATAATTGGTTGTCCTAAAAGTTCCAGTCCCTATTTGGGCCCAGTATTGTTTCATTTATTATCAATTCATGAGGTAGAAAAGCTATTACTTGTGCTATAAATAATTAATTGGATAAAAATATATAATTTAATATAGCCAGGATAATATATAAGATAAGCTAATCTTAGCTTAATATCCTTTAATATAATTCCATATGCCATGTGCAATTTAATTCGATAAAACTATTCTTTTGCTTTATCCTGAAAATGAATTTTCATTGACATTGCAATTCATCAAAATTTATTTGTACCTCGAATAGAAGTTTGGTACATGTTTTTCATAGATTCGACTCAATTGATATGTATGTAGAAAGTCTGATAAAAATCACCGAGGATATAAAAGAGTTCGACAAGAAATTGTTCAATTCATCTGAACATCCTGAACATTCGTCTGAACCCGAGGATAATCGAATGTTTCTTAGCGTATTGTTTGCCGATGCAGAATCTCATGTAGCCGAGAAAAACTTAGAAAGGGGTAGTTTTCTGGTCAGCAGAACGGATGCACTCCTGTAGTAAGAACTCGGGACGATCGCGTTCCAATGCTTACGTAGAACTACCGTCTGGATCGCATGCCAAGGGAGACGTGGCAGTTCTCCAAGCTGCGCGCTACGGAACTGTCATCCTCTTTGCTTAGAAGTTGCTTAATAATTCAGGAGGCAAAGTTACCGGGGCCGGGCTCTCGGGGTAAATACATCTTGCCGGTCGGAATCGTTTTACCGACGTGATGCATTGCAGTTAATTCAACATAATCTCACGGTAAACACAGATCATCGTCTGTCCGCTTCGTAATAATTATGATTTATCGTAACAATTATCTGTACACGTTCAATAAAATCCTCGGCAACGTTTTATACGCGTACTTAAAATAATATACTTAGTGGGAGAATATAATTGAATACTATGGCACGTTTGATTCCAGTAATTCTTCATTTTATGTAATGAAGAGTAGTAATTTTTACCTGCCTGACTGAGAACCACTATTTAACGTCGATTAAACTGAGAGAAGAAAAAAGGGATAGGAGGAATATTTCGAAGAACTATATATAAATGTAATTAAACGTAATTGCACGGTAACGGAGCGTCCTGATAAATTGTGCGAGATCCGGCGCGGTCTTTCGGATAAAAGCTTGACCAATAAAAGTATCAAAGGTTTAATTAGTAATCCGGGTTAATTGAAGGGGTTTTAAGTAAATCGCGCGCGTCATGTGTGGTCCCGCGATCCCGAGGAGCTTTTGTCCTTCACCTTTCCGCGACGATCTTGCGGCGCACGCTCAAGGCCGATGCGTTCTCTCGTCGCCAAGGTTCTTCCTTTATACAACACTTTTTACCTGTCCCCGTCGCTAACGGGATATTTTTCGATATTACTCGCGTGGCTAGTTGTACTCGTATAATAAACTCGTCACGCTAATAAAAAGAGGACTGTTACCTCCTGTGCCTCGTAGCATTGATTGATTCCGTAATATTATCTTATGATTGATTATAATTTCTACGTAGCGACCGTATCATTTGTTAAGTCGAATTATTTTTTGCTTTCAGGTTTGTACCAGATTTACGACCCATATCCGATTTTTCATTGACGGTCCTTGGCAAACGTTATTTTACTTCAATCGGTGAGTTTGAAAAAATTCGAATGAAATTATAAGATATTCGAGTAAATGTTGTTTGGACGGAGTAGAAAAAATTCTGAGTCACGCGCGTTAAACTGTGCGGTAGAAGTGCGCGGGAGGGAGGTTCCACGCATTGCGTTCCACCAGTGTCGGATTTTTCGTATTGGCAATTAGCAGCAGCAGCAAGGAGGAAGAGCTGCGATGGCGAAGGGTTAAAAAGAAAAATTGCGATGCGTGGAAGAAGAAAGGTGGCGCGGGGTGGGAGGGAGAGGAGCGTCGCGGTTCTCTCCTCAAGTATTTATACATCTTTGCATTCCCGGCTGCCGTGGACGGGGACTTTTCCTAGTAAACCCGGAATAGATAGCGTTCGGATGAGGGGTTTGAAAAGAGGCTGGAAACCCGCTGGTCTATACTTCTTTCCTTCCCTCCTCCGCCCCGCTCGTATTGTGTTAATCACGATTTGTTTTCATTAAACATACGAGCATCTGTCTTCTATTACTTCCCGGAAAGATGACGAGTCTTGTTTGCGAATGCACGTTAGAAGGGGTTCAGGGATAACAGCGGGTTACATTATAAAGAGGTCGCAGTATTTTTGTAGGATGCGTGAACGCACCGCGTAGTTCATTTGTCTGATGAATCTACAGATCTGTTGACGTTCCGTTGCGTGAAACTTAGGACAGTTCGTAGTATGTTTAGGGGTAGCAGATGATGAAGCAGGGAAGGGAAATTGCGGCTCGAGGCTTTGTTCATTCAGTCAAGCTTACACACCCTGCTCTTAAGAGGTTCCGGTCTACAATATGTTTCGAAGGATTAATTTCGTGATAATCGCGAAGACGAAAAGAGAATCATTAAATAATTAATTCAGTTTTCGAGACAGTCATTCTCGTTATAAAGACATTGACGCATTACCAAACAACTTTTGCTCGTTTGTTCTTTGACACTTGTTCCGTCTAAAGTTGGATTTACTTCTTCGGAAGAGAGGGTTCGTTCGGCTATTACTCGTAATTTGTTTTCGTTGCAAAGGGCGTCGAGCGTGTAAGCACCTGCGCGTTCGGAGTTCTCGGAAAGAAAATGATCGAGGAGTGTCGACAACCCTTGCGCGGAACGAGAATAATGTTCGGCCGCGTTGTTCCTCGGCTTCTTAGCGTCGATTTGTATCAGCCCGACTTTAGAGAGCAGGATATCCATGTTTGTTTTCTCGAACCTTTACTAACATCTCTCGTTGTTCGCCAACTCCTTTCAACTTTTATGCCCCTATTTTTAACTTCTATTTTATGCCGTAAAAATACCCTGCGTCATCTCTCGATAATTCATCGTTATGTAGTAATTTGAACATTCTCATATCCTGGTAATATTTCGAACGAGGTTAGCGTCGATACCGGAAAAAGCAGAAAGACGTAGCTGCCGAACGGAATGATAATGAAAACGATTTATCGCGCGCCGTAACTTCCGCTCCGCTTGATTTTTCGTAACAGCAATAATTCTTCTGTTCTTCAGGAACCGGGAAAGTTTATCATGTCTCGACTCGTTACGTTTCACTCGTTATTTTTCGAGCACCTGCTACTGCCACTGCGTGGCAGAGAAGACTCTTGAAAACATCCGAGCTCTGTTAAGTGCAAACTTTATGATTTATTTATACCGCAAGAAGAAATTTTTCACCCGGCAATCGTCTTCCCTTTCTCGTACTTCTTTTTTTACCGAACTTTCGGTTATTGTGTTCCTTCTAATAAGAAATGTACCGCGTTTACAACGGAAAGTTCAGCTAAAAGGAATTCGCGTAATTAAAATGTTCACATAACGTGGTATACTCGCACCGTAGATGGAAACGTCTACTTGGAGATAGGAATCAAGAAAAATGATAATTGGCTCGCATGCTGATTCCCTAGTCGTGAGCGAAGGATATGAATAATAATGATCCCGAAAAAATATTCTTTCATTAAAGCATCGCGATTTCAAAACACCTGCCGTGCACGGAGGGTGAACAGACGCATAAAAAGTGAACGACGATTAAGGCGCGCGTTAAAAGGTATCTGCAGGAGTTACACGCGTATGACACTGGTCATGTGCACGCGGAGCGTATACTTAGCCGGTGCAATCTGCGCTCGCGCTTGCCCTCATGCGCGTCTATGCAAATACGTGGTGCTGCTGCTGCTGCTGCCTGTACCCTTTAAAGAGCAGGCTCGCCTCGTTAAATTATATTTAAAGCGGCCGAAACATTCGAGCCGATCAAATTATCCCCGTTCGCGCGCAACACGTTGCCCTGTAATTGCTAATACTTACGGAATAATTAGTACGCGTCCCGGCGAAGCCTCGAGAATTTATCGTGCGTCACGGACGCATGCTGTTCGTCCCGAAGCAGTTGGATTTATTCGAATTTCACTGCACCTGTCCTAATAGTTCTTCTCCTGGCCAGTCCAATCTCCTTCGGCTTGTCAAGCAATAATTTACCATCAGATAACTACATCTACAGGGTGTGCGAGAAAAAGTATTCGATATTTATATAGTGTATAAGGCACAATGTTCTGAGTAAAAAAGCTTTAGTGAACATAGGTCCAAAGGTCAGCCGTTTCTGAAATATAAGATTTTTGTTCACTAAAGCCTTTTTACTGAGTGTGTCTATACACCATACGTATATATTGAATGCTTTTTTTTGAACACCCTGTATATTTTTTATTTCGATAAGAAAATTTTATCAAAGGTTTTCATCTGATTTGGCAAACGAATTAAAATGGGAGATGCGTTTCACGTTGATGCATACCTGCGTGGTTGAGAAGTTTTCCAGTTGAAACGCGCGATTCGTTTACGGCGTTAGCGAGTCTTTTCAGTCAGGTTCACATCCGGCTTGTTAAACTGTTTAAGGGCAGAGTTGTTAAACCGTGCTCGTTCCTATCCGTTCGCTCGCCGGAGCGAAGCGTCTTGCAAGAACGCGTCTTACGACCGCGGATGGGTGCAGGTGCAAGGCAATTAGCAACCCCTTGTTCTTGGGTAACGGCGAACTCTGTCGCCGGTAAACGACCGGCTCCGTAAATTATATCTCGCTGTTGCACGGGGGCATTGAATGGAGTATGAATTAGTATTGTAGCAGAGGTCTAAGCTCTCGTAAATGAATTTACTTGAAATAGAATCGTTGAAATTGTACACTGATATCGTAATTCTGAACTGAAATCTGATAATATTTGGTGTCGTCTTCAGAGTTATTTTCACTGAGGCGACGTGAAACGAATATTGGTTTTCGTTAGTGACAAAATCTGCAATTATTTAATTGCCAAGCATTTGAAAATTTCCACGTTTTTTGACATTTTTATATTTGCACTCAGCTTACTTTTTTTTAATTGCATTTTTGATAGTTAAGTATATCTCGGTGGAATTCGCGATTCATTCGACGAAACGTTCCCCCGAAATGACTCTGTATTTGCATGGATAGGAGAGTCTTATAACCAGAAGTTATACGCGTGTGGTAGCAGCTGTTGCTCGGTTTCGTTCAATTCGTGTCCATCGCAACGACCCGGCAATTCCATATGTTCTCGAAACCTCCGGCTTCCCTTTATGCCTCTATACGACCGTTGAAAATTCTCGTACGTTCGCACGCGACAACAAGCGAATCGGCAATAAGATAATGATAGGGGTAACCGTTAACCCGTTCGGAGCGGTGAAAGAAAGGGCTAACGTGTCTCGTTTCGATGACGACAGTTATACGATATTCTATATTTAATTTCTCTTTACCTCGTCGCATGGTTACATTCCGCGAAAGACTCGCTGTCAGCCCATTTGTATCACACGTGACTGCCGTACATATTATAATAAAAATTACTGCAACTTTATTTAATAGAAATAAAAAAATATAAAAAATACATTATTTAAGCGGGATAAAAAAATGTATTATACTTGTGGGAAAATCATTAGTGAAAAATAGTTTCTTCTAAAGAGCTCGAGAGAATTGAGTGAGCGTTGAAAACTAGTTCTCTGGTTAGAAGTGCCACTTGACTGTAGTTATATTAAACAGAAATGAGAACGAAACTTTTACTTCGTTCTCAGAGACAAATAGTACGATGTTTTCATTAAAAGTTTCCACGACGAGAGCGTACAATTGGGTGATTAATCCAATTAAAATTCCATCTAGTAGCAAAATTCCTTTTAAATATCGGCGAGCCATTGTAGATTAATTCGACGCGAGTTATAGCTAACGCGATTCTTCGGATAATTCCGCTTCCGTCGAACTCCGCAAGAGCGGGTTTATAAATGGTAATCTGATTAGGTGTCTCAGGCACGGCTCCTCGGTACAAATCGAATGATTGAAACAGCGTTTCAGCTTTCAATTATCTTTCGCTTTCGTTGACCACGAACGGCCGTGTCTACGTGAACGCTTTTGTTCCCCGAAAATTCAATTTCGTTTATCGAAACCGACTAAAATAGAACATCAAGGTATTCTTATCAAGGTATAGTTTCCACCTGAATTAACCAATTACATTTATAGAGAGAATAGAGTTCTAATTTTTTTATAATCGAAATTAAAAATAATTTAGTTCTAAATGAACTCAAATCTTGCGAAGCGTTGTGCTTAAAAATTTCTGTTTCTTAACGATCGAGTGAATACGCAAAATCGGCCACGAATTACCATTTCCGTTTCGCTTTGTACCTCACGCGCATTCTCCCAAGTTCTGCTCGAGTGCAACCGGTGAGCAAGGCGTAAACGAAATCCCGACGGTGATTAGCTGATTACAAGGCACTCGCCCTCCCGGCGTGTTTCCATTTCGTAACATCGCGCTCTCTAATTATATGCTACACCGTCGGAACAAAGGGATCCCCGTTTTCCTTGACCAAGAAAAAGCGGAAGAACAGATCACAGCCTTATCTCGTGTCTGTTTGCTTTGTGGCAAATTACGCTTATTAAATACTCGCGATACGATCAGGTGCATTAACATCGACAGTTTCAAGTACTTTCGTGAAACCAACATGTGCCACTTTCACTCTTACATTATTTCCACTCTTGTACACTTTCTCACTAGGTAAATTCTTGTACACATAACATTTTGTTTGTTCGTTCAACATTGTACCTCGAGTTCCCGGGTGAAAATTCTCCTCGCAGTAAAAGGGGACTGATTCGCGCGGCACAATATCTCATCAAACGGAATGCCGTTGGCCGCACAGGTGCGACGCGACACCGCGTGCTCGCGGAATGAATGGCGCGAAATGGAATCAACTTCGTTGCCCGTAAAGTCACACGGGCAAGTAGTTTTTACCGGGCGTGCGGACGACAGGCCACGAAAAATTGTTCTATTGTAGGCACGGCTTAATATCGACTCGCGACGATGTCGGTCCATCGGTTCCATTCACGAGTGACCTGTCGTCGTCGTCGGTCTAGACTTGCCGGCTGGCCGAGCAGCCTTTTCGAACCATGAAGCGCCGCAAATTCAACGGACCGGTCACCGCGCGTGTATACGTACGTGTACTCCTCGTGTTCGGGCTCGAAGAACGAGGCTGGAGAGCCGGGCTGCTAGTCTAGACCGAATGGCTCGACAGATAAGCGGTATCGAGCTCGAAGATAACCGAAGTCTCTGTGTAGCTTGATCACTGGTACACCTTGTCTTCGCGTAAATACGGCATATTACGTTACCTAACGGACTACAGATATTGTTTTATCGTGTCAGATCAGTGGTATTGATAGATTCAGAAAATGTAGCTTATTATGCATACGGAATATCTTAGATATCAGGAGAAATACCGTTAGGGTCTGGCTAAAAATGTATCGCCGTTTCGTACAGTCGGAATTTATCAAACATGAAAGCGTTGCGTTGGATTTATTTTACGGGTAAAATATAGTAGAAACAAATGATCGACGTGTATCTAATACCTTTTCATCGAGTTAATTAATGGAGGCATGTTTGTATTTCCTTCACCCCTTTTGCGTTTCTATCCGCTTATTTCTAGTTGCGTTAGGTACGACGCCGCGAACGAAAGCTCAGGGATTTGCATACGCGCAACTTCTTGGACAGGTTTCAAAGCAATCTGTTTACTCTTGTCAGCAATGAAAGGATTATTAAGCAGCCCATTAACAAGGCCAAATGTATTAGTCAAATTACTCGTCTTTCGTTGGCGACGCTGACCATCGATCAAAGTATTCCTTATGCTAAGTAACTTACCTTTTAATTTGCCCCCCTGTCAATATCTCTACCCGTCATCGAAAAGAGTTCGTTCCAGTTTCTAAACACGCTGCCCGTGCTTATCGTCCTGACACTATGGTAGAGATAAAACAGTGCAAGATCGTAAATCATGATCTTTGCCATTGGTGGTTTTCGAACTACCCTCCACGTTGCCTCGGCAATCATTTCTTCTCAAAAGGAGCAATTCACAAATTCACAATTTCACAAATTCTAATGATTATGACAATAATTTAAATTTAATCGTTAATACGCAGATCTGTTTCTGCTATCTTAGATGCTTTCTTTCGACTGTCGTTTTGCATTTTACCTAGGAAGCTTACCTAGCAACTGATCTCGTGCATCTTTAAAGAAATTCTCCTTTAACCGTATCACATCAACAATTTTTTTCTCCTGCATTACGCAGAAGAAATCTTACGGGGTGTCATCAGGAATTGGCTCGCTGCGCCGAGCATCGAGACACGGTCGAGCCGATCTCAAGCAGTCTGTACGCTGGAGTCGCTCGAGAGTGAAGCACCGGTATGTCTCCCGACCAGACATACCGGTTGATCGAGCAACCTTTTTGAAGCATGAAGCGCAACAAGTTCAACGAAGCGGACGGTGCGTATCGTGGCGGGCTCGCTCCGAATCCGGGCTCTGGAAAAGTGGACGTCACACGAAATTATCGTCGAATGTTTGACGTCGTTGCTTTGCCATTTTTATTAACCGTTCAAAGTTCAAAGAGATGAACGAGCCGACTGGTTTCGGGCGATTCTTTCTAATGAACGTCGACCGGTGGCCGGCGTCACGGTTTGTCAGCGACTACCGTGCTCGGACAATGATAACTGCTGTTTATGTAACCCGGTTGCTGAAAATAATCCGCTCCACCAGCGTGAAATGTAATAACCGGTATGCAAAGGGGAAAAATTATATTATTCTCGGTGCGTGTGGCACCTACTGCACGGTTGCTTGGATTTCATACCGAAACGATGCGAAGCTTGTCGGGGATGTGCCGGTGGGTTCGAATGTAAAATGAAAGCGATTACATAGCACCGGCATTCCGTTGGGTGCATCTGTAAAAAGCGGCTGTTGCGGAATTCCTTGCATTTACATTCTGTTACCACTGTACATTTTTAACTTGTACAAGTAGCATCTCGTACACTGTGAGCGTCCGTCTGTTGAATCAAATTTACGATCCACGTTGACTCTATTATGTTGGTAGCATCTCATTTTCATTGATGAAGGTACCATGAAGCTTAGTTTCAAACTCAGGACGCAACCAAAAGTTTCTCAGCAATGAATACGTTATAAGCATCTTATTTACCAGATCTTCTCGAAGTTGGACCATGAATAATCAGAAAATGACGATGAAACTTCGACCCGTGAAGCAGTTGCTGTTTGATAATTAACTATTTATATTAACACAGAATTTGGAGTGGAAACTTCGATGTTTAAGAAACGTATCCGGATATCAGTCCGTGGATTTTTCGAGAGATGCTATTCGTTTGAATGCAAATTCAGCGTGCAACGTAACAAATGAGACGAGGGAGGTTTAAGCAAGAGATATTCGTGGCACGAACCAGTTTAATACGCGTTAGAGCAGACCTCCTGCTAGTTGACACGAAGCAATTTTAAACGTCACTCAAAATATCGTAGGCAGTTCGAGTTATACGACCAGGGTAACGAGTGTAATAATCGGTCCATCACGATTTCTGTCCCAGAAACGGAGATGATCGTTGCCCGAACGAAGCAAATCGGTATAAACTGGCAGGATTTACATTACATTATTTTAAATAGAGTTCCCATTAAAATAATCGTATTTAACAATATTCATCAAAAATGTTAGCGATCCTGGAGAAATGCTATTTCAGCAAAAATGTAAATAAATTAAGAATAAAGAAGCGAAGACGTGTTCGAGTTATCTTGAGTTCGTTCAAAGCGGTAGACGTCATTCACGAATAAAAGGGGAAAAGAACGCGCGTTACGAAACTGTTATCTCGTTCGCCGATGCGGCGAACAATACTCTGGCAACGCGTTCAAAAGCCAGCTGTATAATGGATGTCGCAACGCCCGGGCTGTCAGGTCGGGGCCAAAAACGAAGCCAAGGAGGAGAAGAAGCAGCAGACGCGCCGACTGTGCCGGCGGCGGCCGAGCATCCTTCGTCAAGCGCGAAACGCGAGCGGACTCAACGAGACGAGAGCGCGTGGATCCGCCTAGACGAGCAGAACGAACTCGTCTAGGAGCTGGAAAAGCGATCTCACGGCTGTGCAATGTGAAACAGAACGGAATGAGCGTAAGGTTGAACGAGCGAGGAGAGCGGAGCGGATGAGTCACTGTTACCGCACCGCTCTCGCTGCCGATAGCAACCGGCTGCGCGGTGATAGGTCACCGCACCTTGCCTCTCGATCTTCTTCGCTATTACACGCTCCGCGCTCCGTTTACATGGAGAGAAGCCGATTTCGTGACGCAATTACACCGAAAATCGTTTGGCCTGACGCTCTCCGTCTCGATGGATTACAAGAGGTGCTCAGTGGATTCTGATATCATGATATAATAGGATACAAGTGGGCTACTTCTACCAATACTTCAAAAATAATATCAGTAGAAAATATAAGGAAATACGATATTGAATTAAATTTAGATCAAGCTTCGTGGCAGGCAATCTTAAATCTAAGCTTAATCTAATCCCTTCTGAAACTCAAATCCGAAGTATATTACCGGTTAAAATTATTTTTTATCGGTTAAAATTATTTTTATTTTGCTTTATTCTTCGTACAAAACCATTCACTTTTACCTCGTACACCGTTAGATCTTGCTAAGCGTTGTCGATAAATCTCGACTCGCTTCATCGGACCTTCATCATTTACCAAATATCCGCTGGATGTGTGGAACAGAATTTGAAAGCCGTTCATTTAGCTTTCACCGTTTAACGCTGCCGTAAATCTGTTCCACCATAAATTTGCCTATTTTCGAAGGATGATTTATACAACTGAATATTTACACCTGAATTCCCATGGCGCTACTCCTGAGGATGAAAAAGTCCGCCGCCTCCCGTCAAGCGGGCAACCCCTTAATCTTATTACCACGGTTCCATCGAACATTCCGACGACTTCCATAGAAGCCGGGAAAGAATTCTCACAATTAGTGATCCAACGGTTGTACATTTGCTCGGGTGATTACGCGTGGGTGCTTTACGACCCGCTCGGCTCGTTGAAATTCTCTTCATTTGCGTGCGCGTCAGCCGTTCGGCGTTTCATCGCGATACCTCCTCGCCCAATGGGAAGGAGTTTCCAGTACGTCGTCCGCGTAGCCAGGTTCAGAACTGCCTGCGATACTTGCGCCCCGCGTTGCCTTCGAGACGACTAGCTGCGTTTTACAACTTGCTTCATCAGTGGGAAACTCGCAGCGAGGAAAACTCGTAAAAAGCTGGTTGCAATCTCGCGATTCTCGACGCTGTTCCAAAGGGAAGACAATCTGAAAGACGGTTAACGTTTTAACGTGAAACAGTTCCATCGGCGCGGCCCGGACGGACACCGTCGAGAGACTCGCCGGAGCACAAAGAAGCGTCCCTGGTTAGAACGAATTACATTTGCTTTCGAATAGCGTAACTCCATTACCGGGATCATCTCTCATCTCTTCCGGAGGCAATCGAGGTTCGTCGACACGTACCCCGAGACGGCATCGAGTTTTATTACCACGCCAACTTGTTCGACCTTTGCCACTTTGAGACGTTTTCAACCGCGTGTACCTCGACCATGCACTCGATGTCGATGACCTCATCACGAAAGCTGCTATTTTCATCTTGACACTCGAGCTTACGTACTTTAAGTGCGAGGTCAATGTCTCCGGATAAATCGTTTTTCGAAGAACATTCTTCGACGCAAATACCATTCTACTTTTTTCGCAAGATCGATCTTATATTTCTTTTTTTGGCGCACAACTATCGCGTTCGACTTCTCAGTTTTGCGTCTCGGTCCGTTCGATCGGTTAGCACTATGGAAATCGCGGTGCGTGTCAGGAAACGTTCGCGTGTCGTAGGATAATAACGTTTTCTGCAATGCAAATGTCAGACACTTAGTTTCTCCCGGGTTGACCTAGTCCGAATGCGCTATATTCGTCGTAGCGTTTTCAATCGCGCCTAAATACGAGGAAATTAGATATATGTATGTATGTACACAGGTAGTTGGCCAGCAAAGTTTCGTGATAGGTGAAAAGTTCATGCATCTATTAGCGATTCTTCGAGTCTCGGGCCTCACCGTGAGGCCATCGCGCTAACTTCGATATGTTACCTCGCCGAGGGAGTTTCTCGGATATGTTCCGGTTTCCGTGGCGTTCACTCCGGATAGAGATCCTGTCGGTACGAATATCCTGCGATATGATTAATTGAAGCATCAGAGAATCGCGTGATGTACCACCATTTTGCTTCACGTTAATTGTATTTCCATATAATACGAATCATACTTTTTGGAATTACATGTCACAATTATAAACAAAAAAATCGAATTGATATAGAGCAATGGAAATTTTTTTTTTGTAAGAAAAGTGTAATTTTTTTGTAAGAATTTAGCATTTAAAAATTTTCATTTTTCACATGACAGTCTATAATCAAATGAAATATTACAATAATTCTGTATGAGTTATAATTCCTTTCTCAACTTAAAATATTATATGGGATCTTTTATTCTATTTATGTGTAACGTTACGTCAGAGTTGAATTTTGAATATCATATAGATATTCTTGGTCGGACGAGCATAGGCTCGAACGAAAGAGAAATCGAGGAATAAATGAACGAGTACACCACGGTAATAGCACGCGCCTCTTAATCCGGTTTGTAAATTATTGCCGGCTGGATCATAGATACTGCGATATCATTCGCGCCGGTCGTTCATTCGCGATGATTTGTCCGACAAGCGGGCACCGAGTGAGCAAAAACGTGTACCATTCATTATGCGAGGTTGTTTCCCGAACGCCCGGTGTCTAATGAGTGGCTCGTACCGGTTCATTAGCAGCTTCGAAAGAATAACGCGCGATTAAGAACGATGATTCGATTCGTTCCGCGATGAGATTGCTGCTACTGATCGCTCAATGAGTTCCGATACTGTTGTCAGATTCCATTGTTTTTTCTTTCAAATTATTCATGCTCGAACATCGATTATTTGAACGATGATTTTTTCCAAAATGAGTTTCGTAAAAATTTGGCAAACATAATAACAATTCGTATTTAGAGATTCAATTTCTATTCAAGAAATCAAGAGATTTCGCCTGCCAATCAACTTCGTGTTATAACATCAGCTGATTTGCCACAAGCACGAATTTCCACAGATCTGTAAAACTTTTTGTTACAATTCCAGCCGAATTTACGAGCTCATTAGAATGGCTCTGTCCCGTCCAAATATACCCGCGTTTGAACTCTCCGGATCGCTCCTCCTCGTGCCTCCCGCTTTCCTTTTTACGACGTCATGCGTCGTTCTCGCGTTCCCTAGGACCCGCTTCCGCGTGCATAATGCAAGCTGGATGCGACCGACTAATGTAAATTAACCCGTGCATGCATATTAACTACGCGTTGTTCGCCGCGTAGCGGATGCGCCGTGATATAATCTCAGTGTAACACATCCGAGAGAGATGCGCGCGCTAAATTATTCGTGGACCCATCCGCGAACGGTATACCTCGATAGTCGCGTCGTCGGCAAACCCTCTGCCTTGACTGACGAGGCGTCGCGACGCCACCGTGAGAAAATTGCTGGACCCCGGCTACTATCAGGATTCCTCGGCGCGGCAAAAGGACCCGCTCGCTCCTGATTTATGGAATCTCGTTCCAAAGGGGGCGTGCACGCCCGGTAGTCGACGACTTTCTGCGGTGGTACCGTGTTCGTGAACGGACCTCTGGTTCTCAGGTAGATTGTTTGGATTCCGTCGGAGGAACCAGCCGGACGGTGAACCATGAAAGTATTTTGTGGTACCATGTCCAGTTTCTTACGACCCTTTTTTGATCGGAAGGTCCGCAGCTTCTTTCTTTATCTCATACCTGAGCCAATGGGAGATAAATTGATTCTAGTCGTTAGGCATGTCTCGTCTTACATCTTATCAAGGATAAGATTCACGTTTTGAGAAAGATACAGTTTCTCACGTGCTTTTTTAAATCACAGCTTCTTTCTTTTCATACCTGAGTCAATGAGAGATAAATTGATTTTATTTGTTAGCAACTGTGTCTCGTCTTATATCTTATCAATGATAAGATTCACGTTTTCAGAAAGATATAGTTTCTCACGTGCTTTTTTAAATCACAGCTTCTTTCTTTTCATACCTGAGTCAATGAGAGGTAAATTGATTGTTAGCAACCGTACTTCGTCTTACGTCGTAACCAGTGATAAGATTCACCGTGTAAACGGTGCGTGAAAGAGCGAAACGAAACCGTACTGTATGATTCATACCTTCGTTGATTTTCTCGCAATTTTCGTCGGAAGAGCTGATTCCACGCCGAGGTGTAGAAAACTGTTTCCTGTAAACAGTAATGATTCATCAGCGCGGAATTAAATTAAGTGTTAACCGTAGCGCAAGGAGCGTGACGTGTCGGCTGACAGTTTCTCCGTTAATTCGATTTCCACGCGATACGGGCTCTGATTTTGCGTTACGTAAACCGGCAGGCCGGCATGAGATGTGTGCGAACGATTAGGATTATGCCGGTGTGTGCACCGGATCGCGATTAGAGAACGATTATGTAAGGGTTTTAATACAGCCACATTATTGAATAAAACCAGTTGGTGTGGCATTTAAATTCGCCAATGTTTTCCCGGCCACCGAGCCGGTTCCTCGTGTAACTCTTGTTCCGGTCCGCGATATGCAAAACTATTTAAATCGACTGTAATAGTAGCTCCCTAAGTAGGAACATTTTTCTCTGGGAATGATAACGGAATTTTAAGAAGATTAACACGTCTCGATAATGGTTTTAATTACTTTCTCGTATGCATCTCCGGGATTTTATCTGCTAGCTCGGTAACGAGCGAATTAAAATCTCATGCGAGAGTCCTGTTGCTATTTTTTTCTGATCCCCTTTACCGATTTAGGCCGGAACTCGTCTGAGTCGTACGGGGCTCGAAGTTATTGGATAGGCAGAAACCGTTCCAGAATGATACTCGTAAAATGTGTCGTAGAATATTAAACTCCTGTGTCCCTGCGTCCGGAACAGTTGGCAGTGGTTCTACTCGGCGTAGCGCATTTGAACTGAAATTAAATCGGCTGTCCTGCCTCTTGGCAACCCACGTCGGCCACTAATTTAGACCACTGGCAAGTAATTCTCTCGCACATTTTTCACGAATTATCCCGGTGGAAACCGGGCTAGATCGTTTTTCACGAGAAGGATCCAATTAGCTAGCATCTTCGAACTGGGCCGCCTTTTCTCTCAGATTCGCGACCATCGATCATCGGCATTGTCTCGGCCACTTGTTTCGCTACGGCTTTCCAACAGCGAAACCAACAGAGATACGGATCATCCCTGTATCTGCTTTTCACTATTCTTAATTTAATTACAGTAATTAGTGTATATAATTTCATTCTCCTAACAAGTTTGCCAGACGGATTTCACTCGATCAACAAGAGTGTATAAGCGTAAGAAATATGAAACTTGATTATTGATATGCTATGATTCCTCATAAGCATACAGTGCATGTTCATCTTATTAGGTTACATAAATTAATCGTTACTTCAGTCTTAATAGAATTTCATCCAATTAGCATCGATGTTTCATCACGATGAATTTATACATTGTAGACAAGATGTAGAAAATGATATTTAATTGTGAATTTTTATTTTATTTTAAAAATCATAATTAGACATGAGGACATGTTACTATCATTCGCTCATTAACGTCCGACCGGTTGATTTTTCAGACGGTCGAATTATCAGAGAATGTTTTACGTCTGCGGTTTTACCTAAAAATCACGAAAACGGTAGTTCGGCCTCTGACATTAGAGATATTGCGACAGAGCCGCGGACGATAGGATTGAGCGATTAGGTAGAATCCAACGGTGGTTCATAGATACTTATCGCGTCTACAAGAGCTCGGGGTCCGATGCGGAACGACGATATCCCGGCTCATTCAGAGCAACCCCGTGGCTCGTTCTAACCCTTTCGTTAGCCAGCGTAACGCGCGCGAGTAGCTGGGGAACGCGGATAGTTTCGGCTTTATGCCGGAAACTCGTTTTAGATTCAACGCGCGTCCCTCGTCGACATGAGTCAGATTTGTTTGAAACAGTCCGCTGGACATCTACCGTCCTACTTTCGTTGCGGTTGCTTTTGCCCTTCCGGGAACCGTGTGGTTAGAATATAATGACGATTTAGATAGTGAATACTTTTCGTGAATAAAAACACTCTTTCCAAAGCCGAGAGGCATGAGATGAGAAGTAGGGCAGCTGGATGATAAAAAGTACGCAGGCATTAAAAAACGAATAAATAAATAATAAAAGTAATATACGGGTACTATATATATTCTTCCAACGTGCGACATCGTACTGTTGCTTACGTTATAGATTGTAATCAGAACTATGCAGACATTAAATTAACATTATCTGTAACCGAAGATCGGCGCGAACAATTCCAAACAATAAACGAACCTGCTCCTCTAGCAATATCAAACAGATAGATCGATCGATCTAACCGGCTGAAACGTTTTGACTTCGGAGACAGTTCGAACGTTCTACGATACGGGTTACATAGCAGGTTGTACACGCGGCATAACATATCTGATAGGAATGGATGAACGAACACGTTGGGAAGACAGTTCGCCGGGTGGGACGATTTAAAAGTTACAGATGTACGCGCGAGACCGAAGTTTTACGATTCCCTGATATTTATCTACGCCGCTCGTGTGACCCTGAAATTGAAAGCAGTTCGAGTTCGTGACAAAGGCTCGGGGAATGAAACGTCGTGTAGTTGTCTAACCCGCGGAAGGGTTTCTCACGGCGAGGAAGCGCTAGCCGGTAGAATATATGTAGCGTGATAGACATCAGATATCAGTTGGTCGTGTAACGATGACGCAATCCTATCTCCAGGATCAGCAGACGGAGTAACGTGTTTGAAGGTGCCGGGACACGACTGATTGTTAGAGAAAAACCCGACGACGACCGTCACGTCGGCTACGTTTCCTGATTTATGGAAATAGCTTCATGAGTCTCTCTCGTAAAACAAACAGGCTTGATTCTCTAATTTCTAAGAACTTTTTTTAATTGGATCTTCGGTATATTTCTTATTTTCTTTTCGGAACAAAATTCGAGTCATCATTATTTGAATTGTTAAATGATTTATCTGTTTACCACGACGTCCAGAGTTTATTTCATATTCGAGGTGGTTGCTAATAAATAACTGGCAACGATTTAAGGAAGGATCTCCTTTATAAATTTTGTCCGAGCTTCGTTTTATGTTTACGCATACCCTGGCCGGTCCGTTTCCCATTCTTTCTCGTGGTGCACGTAAATATCTACAGGGAATTGGCCCGCGATAAAGAAGATTCGGCCATGAAGCAATGGACAAAGGTCAAGCAGGATGGAGTAACGATACCGGCCGATCGTACCTCAGAATATACTTACACGCGAACCTTTTTGGCTGCTCGACCCCGAAAACGGAGGTCAGAGCTGGACCACACGCGTGGCACGTACCTGATGCTTAGCTGGGATCCTTTCGCGAGACCTGATCTGTATAATGTCTTGGCCAACATCGATAACTCTTCCATTGTCATTCTCTTTTTTTGAGCTATTATCTGCTAATGCTTACCAAAGAGCAGTCATAGAAAAAATAAAACAGGAGGTTTAGAAGGAATTTATCTTACTACAGAGATGCAGTTTTAAATAATTTTTCATGTCTTTCGCATTTTAAAGTATTTTTATTTAATCGTGAAACACAAATTTCTTTTTTTCGTTTTAATCGCATTCTAAATGTGAAGTTGTTAAGGGTTGCCTTATTGTCATAGAGTGGGCATAAACCATCGAGTTGGTGGCTGGTTAATACAGAGACGTGTTTTATTACCGTTGGAACGCGCCTATCGAGAGATGCGATACATCGTTCCGGGCAGGCGTTTGATAAATGCGCGGCGTGTTGGTACACGGTCGTGGCGAATTCGCGTAAGAAATTATTGGATTCTCAACGTAACACGTGACAATGCAGCAGTCTCTGATGTTAGGATTCGTCGAAGACGTGAAACGATTTCGCGTTTTACGCTCGTAACTTTTATGGGCCGGAAACAAATCACGTTGAAAATTAACCTTCTTTTTCTAATAATTTGTTTTCTTGTTACAAACAAAGGGAAAGTCGTCTGTTATGATATTGAGTTACTTCCGCAAGTATTTTAGAATCGATTTTCTACGATACTTCAAACCTGAGGGTGAGTCATGGTTTTACGTTTAATAAAAAACTTTACGTTCGAATATTAATTATGAAATATCCTGGTTGACGCAAAACGTTTATGAGGCTATCGTAGATTTACGTTCTACGAACATTACGTAACTTGCTACCTGCTACGGAAATTAATTGGATAAAATATGGGTGTTTACACGGCATCAATATTTGCCTGCCGTATAATAATCGAAGTTTCTACTAGAAAAATCGATATGGTAGGACAGTCTGTTAGGTACGGTATTTGACCGGTTTGTTTGCACGATCGATCTCGGCTCAACTATTGATACAGGTTGCCCTATTTAACGTCAAACTACGAACGTCGTGTTGTACTAAAATATTCGATTACACTCCCCCGTTTAGACTCGCTGGTTCAGTGAAATATTTGAATTGGTTTCCCCGCTTAATTCCTTATTTATGGAACACAGTTTACGATTCCTTAATTAAATTTGAATATTTGCCTTCATTTTTATATATGTATTTCAAAGCCTTTTAAATTCTAGTATTAATTACAAGTTGAAATTAAAAATTATAAGAACATTTTGGGACATTATTCTTCGGTGTTGCATAAAATTGACGCAGTGACACTTGAAGCCAACGGTATTACGTGGCTTCCCTTATTTGCAGCCTTTGCATATTTGATGACGTAGTTTGTAAACTATTGTAAGCTCGCAGGAATGACGAACTATTAAGATTACGAAGCCGTTTTATACTCCGGTTGATAAGGGTTTAATCTGCGGCTTCTGCGGTACCTTCCTATCGCTATTATTTAGCCAGTCCTCGACATCTTGTTTGCATTTCGCATTCTGTCTTCTATCAACGTGTTCCTTATATTAACAAGTTCTGTTTGTGCAAATGATAACTAATGAGAATAGAAGAATGCTCCATAAAAGTCTCGTTGTTTAAGTACCATAAAATTGGTTATTGATCTATATATGTTTTTTAAGGAATATAGATTGTAAAAATAAATATTTATATTATTTATATTAATATAATAATATTTATATTAATATAAATATTTAATATTTGAGTAAAACTTGCGTAACGAGTTTGTTTGAAATATTGAAAGTCACTTCGATGCTCGAACATCGTAAATTACTTTACGATATTCTCGTGCCCAAGGGAATTGAGGTATGCAGAGCGAATGTGTTGAATTATGAATCATCTTGCATCAAGGGATATGAATTAGGAATGGTATTGGATAGCATGGGACTGGTAAAAAATTTTATCCGTACGACACGAGGAATGCAATTTTTATCAAAAATCTTATATATATATAACATATATTATACAGAAGCTTATTTTTTAAACAGTCATGTGATACCAGTACGTGCGGATCGCTTATTTTAAAAAATCATTGGCATCCAGTTTGCGAAAAGAAATTTTCATTTTCTTATCTTCATTTCTTTAAATACTTCATTCTCGAGCGACGCATTCCCTCTATTTCCTGTACATTTAATTTTTCAACAAGCTGATCGTAATTCAGTTTCGTGAAACGAAGTTATTTTCGTTTTCTTATCTCGATTCCTTCAAATACCTTATTTTCCCGCGACGTAACGGGCGGATGCGTTGAGTTTCACCTGGCGTCGTTCCGCCAGCTGAATTTCGTGCATCCAGTGGCATGGTTCGCGGGAATCGTCGACTGCGCGGCAGCGAGCTCGCTGATAAGCGCCATAAAACGTCTGTCAGCGGCCGCTGGCACAGGCCGGAGGGCGAAAGAGTGGCTTGTCGGGCCGTGTAATGAATTTATTGTCGGTTCGGAGAAGAATATTCGTGCCATGGGCGACACGGGTTCGGATAAGATAAACGCGGAACGATTACTTTGTTCGCCGAGACAACTTTCATTCTGGCCCCGCTCTTCGGGTGCGAGGAGGGCAGACAATTAGTTGCAAAGAAAACGAACCATGCGTGCTACGCGAGATTCTCTGCATCGAGCTTTTACAACAGGGACGAGATAGGAATTCGTTTATCGAAGGTGCGTTTAGATTCTGTGAGGCTTTCAGTTGCCCCAGCGAGGCTTCTATCAGCAATTTGCGAAATTTGCTTTGTAATCGAGACCTCTAAATTGCATCACAGTTCTTGGAATGCTGTCGTTAGATTTAAATTAGAATTAAAAACTAAAATAACTTTTATTACATATTTTTGTTTAATTTTAATTCCATAGATAATATAAAATCTGTTTTATTATAATTTAATAAAGAACGGAAAAATTTAATTGAAACCAATTGAGAGGTGTCAATAAAGAAGCGACCGTAGCGTGTTTCAAACCCAATACGTATTTTTCAAGAAAAAAGTATTCCCTCTATGTATGAAACGGTCGGTTAAAGTTTTCAAAAGGTCTTTGGTTTTGCATGGGCTGCAATTGGAGTTAACCCACATCGTTTTACGTAACCGCTTGCCGTCTCATCCTCTTACCCCGTTCTTCCATCCATCCCCTATGGCCCTTTCGTTTGCACACTTTATCTCTGTTTTTTGCTGAGTCGCTGAAAGGTAGAGCATGAACCGCCTAACGCGGCAGTATAGACATAGGTCGTGAAAAATAGAATGGCTCAGCTAGGAAATCGTTTTTTCCTATTCACTGGTCCCAAGGGATACTTGAAATTGTTGCAGTAATTATTAGCATGAGTTTTTGAAGCTAGAAAATAATTGTTTAATCCAATTTAATATCAACTC